>OZ010672.1:10729562-11007062 GCA_963932185.1 Troglohyphantes excavatus
GGAGGAAAACGATAATTTCGAAGAATCTCTCCAAACGGAAATAGTTTTCGATAAGTTTGCAAGTGTGTTGTTGTTTCTTTACTTAAATTAATATTAAAATTGACCGATTCGCAAGTTTGATAGGAGGATTGATTTTATTTTCAAAAAATAAGTAAGTGTTTTCTATTATTTTTACATGTTATCTTTCATAAAAGTTGAAAGGAAACTTTGGTTTGAGTAATAAATTTTAAAGAATGTCCGTTCGTGTATGGTTGTGAAAAAGGCGGGGGGGGGGGGAGTTACATGCTTTCGGCTGCACTAACATTTTTGACCACGGGCCGCCACTGATTCAAGATACTATTGAAAAGTCAGAAGGTGAAAATGAAGAACTAGAGATTCAAGATACTATAGAAAGAGATGATGAAAAGAAAGATATTGAGGTACAGCCGCGGAAAAAAAAAACGAACCACCAATGATTATTTCGTTAGTTTTTATAGTAGAGCTAAACTTAATATACTATTTTGTATGGAATAAAGTCTACTACACATTGATATACAAAAAATTTGCATAGGGGACTATCTTCATATTAAAATCCGCACCACCTTTAAAATTTCCAATAGCAACACCCATGTTTGATTCAATATTTAGAATCTACGACAAAATTTATCGTTGAATATCAATTTGCAAGTCATTTGGTTAAGTAGTTTTTTAATTATGAATATCGAAAGTTTAGAACTCGTAATGTTAAATGAATTTATTAAACTTTTAATCATATCTTTCGAAATAATAACTTTTTGAAGCTGATATTTTTATCTGTGTTACTTCTAAACGACCCAAATAAGATACACTAACTTTCATTACTGAAATGTATATATTTTTATTTTATTTAAATTAGGATATTAATATTCATAAAATTTATGAATAGCAACCATGCTATTTTTTTATAGTGACGGATTCGGAAAAATGCTTTATATGCATATCTAAAATTTCGTGATTTTCCTCTTTGTAGATTTTCCGCTATATTAAAATGTGCATCAAATGATCATTTCAGGGGTCATACACAAATTAAAAATCAGCAGAACGTAACAGAAATCTTCACTAATTTTGCGAATTAAAAGCGCTGTGATCGCGTTCGCATAAAATATTAAATTCTTATATACCGGGGAGGGGTATACGGGAGTGGTGAACGTTAAATATGATCCAAGTTCAATGTTCTATCGTCTACTGAAGTTGCGTCGGGTGTCAATTCATATGTTGTTCAACCATGGTTAAAAAATATGAACTTATTTAATTAACGTCGCACAAGAGCTGCACAGTTGGCTATTGGTAATGAAGGAAAGACCCGAGAACGATGCCTCATATTTTTGAACCACAGTGGCGGCGATTCGGGGGGGCAAGGGGGGCAGCTGCCCCCGCACTTTTTTAATATTGCACATTTTAAAACTAAATAACAAGTCAATTGTTTTACGGCATGCCTAACCAAGGGAAATGTTGAACCCAAACCTCCCACCACCACAGGCATTAAGGAGGGGGGGGGGGGGGTCAGGAGTTTCAAACCCCTTTCATTGAAAGTCAAGTGAAAAAAAATTTTGAACGAATGTGGTATGGTTATTCTTTAAAAAAAATTCCACATTTTAAAACTAAAATAAATTCTTTATCTAAGTTGAGCAGCGTCGTTTTCAGATTTCCAGACAGACAGCTACTAGCGTAATTCATTGATTACATTTATGATGCCTCACATGATTGATGCCTCACATTTACTCATTCTGGGTTTTTTTCGGAAAAAGAAATAGCATATCTTTACATAGAAAATGCAACTGTTTGACCTTCAATTCAAAAAATAGATCAAACCCCCTGCTTTTATTTATGTCTATCTGATACATTAAAATAGTATTCGGTCTTAATAAAATGTGTTAAATGAGATGTTTATTGTGTAATCTATTGGCGCCGAACAATTGCGTAATTTATAGGCCTGTAGATAGGTGGGTAGGGGTTGTCATGAGTTTGCCATTAATGTCTTTGTTTTTATCTTTGTCTGCTCTGCTTTTTAGCAAAATGAAGCGAATTGTGCAAAATTCAGTTTTAAATAACTTTAATAAAAAGAAAAAATGTGAAGTTGAACATGACAGCAGCAGTAACACAAAAACTACCGTTTCCATTCAAGAAAGCTTGTCTGTTTGCAATCTACGCCACGGAATTTTCAAAATCGCGCAAGTATACGTTTAAAGAAACCATTATCTTGATTTGTAACATTTATATATCATATTTCGAAATCTTTTACATCATTCATATTATGCGATTGTACTTCAATTTAATTTAGCATTAATTGTTCAATTTATAATTTAATTTCAAATTATTATTGGAAAATTAATTCGAGTTTCAGAAATCATTGATATTTGTAAATTTTGACTATTATTGCACTTCATAAAATGCGTACGAGGGTACAGTTACAGTACGAGGGTACAGTTACAGTACGAGGGTACAGTACGAGGGTAAAATTGACCGATTCGCAAGTTTGATAGGAGGATTGATTTTATTTTCAAAAAATAAGTAAGTGTTTTCTATTATTTTTACATGTTATCTTTCATAAAAGTTGAAAGGAAACTTTGGTTTGAGTAATAAATTTTAAAGAATGTCCGTTCGTGTATGGTTGTGAAAAAGGCGGGGGGGGGGGGGGGGGAGTTACATGCTTTCGGCTGCACTAACATTTTTGACCACGGGCCGCCACTGATTCAAGATACTATTGAAAAGTCAGAAGGTGAAAATGAAGAACTAGAGATTCAAGATACTATAGAAAGAGATGATGAAAAGAAAGATATTGAGGTACAGCCGCGGAAAAAAAAAACGAACCACCAATGATTATTTCGTTAGTTTTTATAGTAGAGCTAAACTTAATATACTATTTTGTATGGAATAAAGTCTACTACACATTGATATACAAAAAATTTGCATAGGGGACTATCTTCATATTAAAATCCGCACCACCTTTAAAATTTCCAATAGCAACACCCATGTTTGATTCAATATTTAGAATCTACGACAAAATTTATCGTTGAATATCAATTTGCAAGTCATTTGGTTAAGTAGTTTTTTAATTATGAATATCGAAAGTTTAGAACTCGTAATGTTAAATGAATTTATTAAACTTTTAATCATATCTTTCGAAATAATAACTTTTTGAAGCTGATATTTTTATCTGTGTTACTTCTAAACGACCCAAATAAGATACACTAACTTTCATTACTGAAATGTATATATTTTTATTTTATTTAAATTAGGATATTAATATTCATAAAATTTATGAATAGCAACCATGCTATTTTTTTATAGTGACGGATTCGGAAAAATGCTTTATATGCATATCTAAAATTTCGTGATTTTCCTCTTTGTAGATTTTCCGCTATATTAAAATGTGCATCAAATGATCATTTCAGGGGTCATACACAAATTAAAAATCAGCAGAACGTAACAGAAATCTTCACTAATTTTGCGAATTAAAAGCGCTGTGATCGCGTTCGTATAAAATATTAAATTCTTATATACCGGGGAGGGGTATACGGGAGTGGTGAACGTTAAATATGATCCAAGTTCAATGTTCTATCGTCTACTGAAGTTGCGTCGGGTGTCAATTCATATGTTGTTCGACCATGGTTAAAAAATATGAACTTATTTAATTAACGTCGCACAAGAGCTGCACAGTTGGCTATTGGTAATGAAGGAAAGACCCGAGAACGATGCCTCATATTTTTGAAACACAGTGGCGGCGATTCGGGGGGGCAAGGGGGGGCGGCTGCCCCCGCACTTTTTTAATATTGCACATTTTAAAACTAAATAACAAGTCAATTGTTTTACGGCATGCCTAACCAAGGGAAATGTTGAACCCAAACCTCCCACCACCACAGGCATTAAGGAGGGGGGGGGGGGGGGTCAGGAGTTTCAAACCCCTTTCATTGAAAGTCAAGTGAAAAAAAATTTTGAACGAATGTGGTATGGTTATTCTTTAAAAAAAATTCCACATTTTAAAACTAAAATAAATTCTTTATCTAAGTTGAGCAGCGTCGTTTTCAGATTTCCAGACAGACAGCTACTAGCGTAATTCATTGATTACATTTATGATGCCTCACATGATTGATGCCTCACATTTACTCATTCTGGGTTTTTTTCGGAAAAAGAAATAGCATATCTTTACATAGAAAATGCAACTGTTTGACCTTCAATTCAAAAAATAGATCAAACCCCCTGCTTTTATTTATGTCTATCTGATACATTAAAATAGTATTCGGTCTTAATAAAATGTGTTAAATGAGATGTTTATTGTGTAATCTATTGGCGCCGAACAATTGCGTAATTTATAGGCCTGTAGATAGGTGGGTAGGGGTTGTCATGAGTTTGCCATTAATGTCTTTGTTTTTATCTTTGTCTGCTCTGCTTTTTAGCAAAATGAAGCGAATTGTGCAAAATTCAGTTTTAAATAACTTTAATAAAAAGAAAAAATGTGAAGTTGAACATGACAGCAGCAGTAACACAAAAACTACCGTTTCCATTCAAGAAAGCTTGTCTGTTTGCAATCTACGCCACGGAATTTTCAAAATCGCGCAAGTATACGTTTAAAGAAACCATTATCTTGATTTGTAACATTTATATATCATATTTCGAAATCTTTTACATCATTCATATTATGCGATTGTACTTCAATTTAATTTAGCATTAATTGTTCAATTTATAATTTAATTTCAAATTATTATTGGAAAATTAATTCGAGTTTCAGAAATCATTGATATTTGTAAATTTTGACTATTATTGCACTTCATAAAATGCGTACGAGGGTACAGTTTAATTTAACCGTGAATAGATATATTTAAAAAACTTTTGTTTAAAGATTGATTTATTCATACACGGATGAGATGTTTTTGCTTTTCCCAAAATATCCATTTAAAAAGAAGAATAGTAATAATAATTCGAGAATGAGATCTTGTGATATTATTATGATTTTGGTTTAGATTTTTACAAACCCGAGTTGGAAAAATTTATGCACAAAGAAAATTTATATTATTAGCAAATGATAGGGAAGGTTATAAATTGTCCAACTTGTAAGATTAAATTTATATCAGACTCTGAACGGACACTGCATTGTAACAAATGCGTGCAATAAACCAATACTTTTGAGAAAACTGTTTAATATTACCTAATTTATAAGAAAAATTTTATTGAAAATGTCGATAAGCTGGAACTGGGAATTTTTAGCACTGTTCAGTTGAGAATTTCGATCGTTAAGTTTGATTTGGTTAAATAACGTCGCACTAGAGCTGCATATTGGGCTTTGCCGACGATTCGGGTTCGGGGCCGCTCGCGAAGGAAAAACCCGGGAACAATGCTTCATATTTTTGAACAATGGTCAGATAACGAGAACAACACCTGAGCTGGGCATCCGGCGGCGTTAAGCCGGAAATTTTGAATCGTTAACTTGGGAAATTTCTTAATCGTTACCAAACAGATGTTACAAGGAATCTCAAACTTTAAATTTGCTCTTTAAATTTATTTCATAATTAGGGAGTGATTTATTAATTTTTAAAATAGTTATTGACAATTGTTAAATATAATTAATGACAATGATAACTGTTGATGTTGTTTATCTGCCAACGTATTTCTGTTTACTTGAACGAAAATTAATAATTTTTTAAGAAAAAAAAGTGGTGGTGGGTTGGGAGAGATGTTTGTTGATTTTTGTGGGGTTAAGGATTCCCCCCTCTAGGTGAGGGGGGATGGATGCCAGATGCCTAAAGAAATTCGTTGCTCAGTCACTGAATTCCCATGAAATCTATACCTACGTGCCTGCACTATTATAAAGTTTGCAACTGTAAGTATTTTTCTCCAGGTCCCAAAAGTCACACCACAAATATAGAATTGTAAACGCTGCAGGAAGTTTCCTAGGGATTGAAAGGGTGAGGAGGGAAAATTTCCTCCATTTCTTTTTCAATACTGATACAAATGGAAAGGATACCTATCCCTTTGGAGGTCGGTCAATAAGTATGTTAATTAGATTCTTTGCAACAGTCCGGATCCTTCCGAAAAAAATTGGACATAATCGGTAATGGGTTAATAATCGACCTGGGCGTCTCGCACTTATTTTAAGTTAGTATCCTTTCCTTCAAATAACTCAAAGTAGAGAGTAAATATATATATATATATGCAATATTTATTGTTTTGGCGGTCAACATTTTTATACCCCCCCCCCCCCCCCGCTTGTTTCGTCTTGATCTTGCCCCCCCACTTTTACCACCCAATCGCCGCCACTGGTCAGAAGACGAGGACAACATATGAATATAAAGGATCCCTATATGTGGATCTCATCTAACATAATAGAATAATTAGGATTTTATTAAATTGAAAACGTTTAATTTCCTTGAAAAATTCCAATTTCTATAGCGTTAGTAATATAAGAAACTTCCACTGTAAATTTCGTGAGCCAAATGATTGATGTTAACCGACTAAATGTGACATAGTATCTTTAATAAAAGTAGTTACAAAATTTATTAAATATGAGTACCATTCAGGAACTTTTACGCATTTATGCGTTGGAAATACATTTTGACACTTTGGTATGTTTATATTGATTCTTTCAAATGTTGTTGTTGTTAAAGTTCTAGTATATTTTATGAGGAGTTAAATGTTTGTTTTTGAAAAGGTGGCCAACGTTCTTTTAGTATGTTGTATTACAAAAAAATATTGATGTTGATGAACAATATGTATTCTGAAATATCATCCCTCATTATTTAAAATAAGATAAATATACATAACTTCCTTGAATTTTTAATTAATATATTTATTTCAAATTCCGCTGCCATTGCAAAATTGAGAATCATTGATTTAAGTTGATTATACTACATGTAAATATTTAAAGAATGTGAATATCTTAGTTCATTATACTTAAACTTTTTTATATAATAATTATGTCCGTTGTCCCATGTCTTTTAAAGATAACACACCACTATATAAGCCGCCACTACATTTTGTAAATAAAAAATAGTTAGTAGTTAATAAATATGTTATGGATAATTCTTAACTATTTTAAATAAATGCATTAAAATAACTAGAGATGTATTTTTTTAGAGGAAGGAGCTTTAAGTTAACAATATAATTCCTAAAAAATAGAGTGAAAATCAAATTTTGAATGAAAAGGACAACAAAACGATTCATCCTTAACAACCGCTACAGAATAACAAGGTTTCTCTCTACTAAGGTTAACTTAATTTAACTGGTGGAGTAAAGTAACCGCGAATGTTGGACTGGAATGAGGTTAGTGAATCAAAGGATTTGTAACTTGAACTAGAAGAAGAAAATAGATTTTATACTTTTAAATTCTTTCATAACAGAATTGTGACCTAACCTTATACAGGATACACGTGGTTATGTAAAAAATACAACTTTTTCCACTGGAAGAAAACCCATGTTATACCAACACCGGTGTGTTGGTTATACCTACACAACTCTTTTAGTTGTAACGTTCCCTAAAGAAAGGGAGGGGGAAAATGCCAACTGTTGGACAGCAGGATTGCTAACCCTCACGGGAAAAATATATTACTGACTTCTTTCGCTAAATGCCCCGCCTTTTTTCAAATATGAAACTTTTTTTTAACAGGTGGAGTAAAGTTACCCTGCAAGAGGTGTAAAGTAACCCCCTTGACGGTAACGTAAACAACAGTAGTTTAAAACACAATCAGTGTCACTGACAAATTAAAAAGCCGAATTGAATTACAGCGGCAATTGCAATTACAAATTTAACGCCAAAACATTTTCTACCCGCGTCATTCATTTTTTAATACTTTGTTCAATGTGGAGGTAACCCCTCAAATAAGTTCGATACATATTGTCTAATATCTCTGCGTATAATGGTAGAAAATTAACGAAAACTTATATTTAGATTATTTTGAGGGCGGGGAACATTTCTGCGCTATCAAAAGTAGGTGTTGCTATTGAAAATTTTAAAGTTGGTGCGGATTCGAGTATGAAGATAGTCCCATATGCAAATTTTTTGTATATCAATGCATAGTAGACTTTATTCCCTACAAGATGGTAAATTAAGTTTAGCTCTACTATAAAAACTAACGAAATAATTATTGGTGGTTCGTTTTTTTTTCCGCGGCTGTACCTCATTGTACCGTGCAATTAAGAAATTGCAAAGAACTTAAGAAACCTAAATCTTTTAATGATTATGTCATGGCATCAGAAACTTTTATGGCTGAAGTGAGCCTGACCATATATCAGGGCTGCCAAAGGCGACTAAAGCAACTTTTTTTAAGATTCGGCGACTATGACGACTATTTTTGTTAAAATAGTGCCAAAAGTGACTATTTTCATCAAAACCCTCTACTTTTTTTAGCTTTTGGCCACTATTTTTTTTATAACTTTTTTTAACAACACTGATTTTCAAGTAATATTTCACAGATTCACGCACCGTTTAACTCATTTTGAAGTATCACGTAATCTGATTGGCTGTTGCATACGGCGCCAATGTATTGCTATTTGGCGATTCTAAAAGACAAACAGTCGATGAATCAACACCATTAAACGCTGCATCAATTTACAAGTAAATAATACTTGCCAAGCATGTTTATCACCAATAGACATTGCTTTCTTTACCTTTTAGAGAGCAATTTGCGTTTAGGTTGCGTGTGTTACTTCAAGAATTCACTGCGCGAAGCAAAGAAAAGTGACCTATCTCAGGAATGAAAATCTTCCGAGGTTCCGCCGTTTTCCTTTTTTTTTATTACTATCAATTTAATAAATGCATCAGTTTTTTTTTAAATTTTCTAAAAAATTACCAAATATACTCGCGTATATTCCGAAAAATTTTAGTTAAAATTTTCAGTTAAATGTGTAGCCTATATGCATGTTAGTTAAAATAATTGCATAAAATAGCTGGGGAGGAGTGGATTTTCGAGCTGTATCGCAGCGATTACGTTTCCCGGTGCCGGTGTATCGCAATTTTAAATAAAAATATCGTTATTAGCAAAATCGTTGTAATCAAAATTGCTGTAAAAAATATCAAGGATGGGAATCCTGAGCCAAAATTGGTATCTTGCGCCAAATTGCTACAAAACCACATTTATGTCGAAATTTGATGGTTCAATATCTTTCGTTGCATAATGGCGTTGTTTTAAATTTTTTTCGCTCATGAAAACTCGGGAATTGTAGATATTCAGTATACGCGGCCTGCTTCAGTTCGTTTATTGTTTTTTCAAACAATCGATGTTCAATTTAAAAAAATTAGATGATTTTACAAAAATTTAGCATCTTTCACATCTAGAAATATTTGCGATCTTCATCAAACGGGAAAGATATCTCTCGGAAGTTGAAATTATTATAATTATAATTTCGGCGCATGTATCGAATGCAACTTTCAATTAACGCTCTTTTGATATGTTTTTTTTAAAGCATGGAAACCTTGAAATTGCGGAAATTCGATAAACGCGATCTGCTGAGATCTCCGTTTCAAGACTTTCAATCCTTTTGCATCAGATATATTAATTCATATATTTCATTACTTCCTGTTTTATCATGATTTGTTTTACACTACTTAACAAAATTGCATTATATTTTTCGAAATTATAGTTTAATTCACGAATTTGAAATTTAGGACTTGTTATTTTCAGTAATAAAAATTGATTTTTTTTATAAAGAAACTCGTTTTTTTCGTTTGGTTGGTATTCCAATTCCAATTGAATTATATTTTGTTTAAATGTTTATATATTTTTATTATATTAATTATTTTTATTTGAAATTTTCCTTTCTCACAACCATTCCACTTAAAAAAACATGGCTTTTATTTACCTTTTTGGAAATTTTCAAATTTCTTATTAAACTAACTTTTTAGTGTGTAATTTTTAATGATTTATATTAACATGCTTAAAATAACTTGCAAGGTTAGGTCAGTGTTTTGAAAAAAGCTTTTTTTTGTGACTTGCAATTTGTTTTAACATTAAGTTTTGGTTTTTAATGTTTATATATTTTATACATTATTTTTTATTTGTTTGAATGCAACATGTTTAAAATAAGTAGTAGCGTTGGTTTTCCATTAAATTATCATTCTTCAATAAATGTAAAGTTTGTGTGGAAAAAATAAAGTAATATCATTTCCCATAGACAGTAGCATCCTTCTTAATTGATTTCATGCACAACATATCCAAATTGCAACACTGATTTGGTTAGTGTACAAATCACATTTCACTGGAAAAAAAAATCCACATTTTTTTGTTAAGTAGTCTCATTTAAAGCATATGTCTTTTAAGTTTATTTAGTCAGCTAATAACCTTATTCACAGCAAAACAATTCTTAATTAGGTCGAAAATCAACATTTCAGCGTCTTAATTTGTTTAATTTTCAAAAATGAAAATTTGAAATTTCTAGGGATTTTGCATAAGTTAGCTGGTAAAATTAGTTAAACCTTCAAAGAACTTTATATTTGATTATCAGAATCTAATATCCTATACAAGCTTGGCAAAACCCCTTGGCATTTTAGAGTTGGAAATTTCTTTGCTTTTGAGAATGTTAGGTCCCTGTTTTAAATTGACACCTCAGCATTTCGTCTGTTTGTAAATTTGTTTGTTACTCATTTATGACCAAATGTGTTGTTTGATTTTCTTCAAATTTGGCATGAATGTTGCTTGAAGTCATTAAGCTCAATATATATATATATATGTGTTTTATTGTTGTGGGGCCTATGTATTAAAGTTAGCATAGAAATCGAATCATGCATTGGTTCAACAAAAAGTTTCATAATTAGAAGTATTTGATGCAACCCTCAATTGTTCCCAGAACTACTTGTGTAAAATTTGATGGAATTAAGTAGATATCTTTATATAACTTAATAAATTATTCAGAGTTTAAGGAAATATTTGTATTTTTAGATTTGTGATTACGTAGACAAAAGTTTTGGGTGTATTTTTTTGGTTGAGAATTTTACTCCTATTTTTAATATGAATGCAATTAGCAAGTTTCAGGATATAAACAACTTATCATTACTACTAAATTTGGTTAAAATACTGCAATTATAAAAGTGATTTGTTTCAATTTTGAAGGTTTTTTTTTTCCTTTTCAAAATTTTTGAAAATTGTCTTTATTTTCCGTATTTTATTAAACTTGTTTGGTTTAGGAAGCTATTTGTTATAAACTGATATTTATTAATAACAAGCTCAGCAAAAAAAATCTGGCAATATGCTGACAATTTTTGTGAATGCGGTAATTTTATAACCATTACCTTCAGTCATATTCTATTATGTTTCTTTAAAAGTTAGCATATGTTCTTCGGGTATTTTTATATACGTTAATTTTTTTTAAAAAGCAAATATTTGTGCAAAAATGCACTTTTACAAAACAGTACTATTGTTGTACGGTTTAAAAATGGAATGTGTTCATATCTAGTGAATATATACATTTTTAATTTATGCAGTCTATTTAAGAAAATGAGTATAAAGTGCATATTTAGAATTGTCTAAAAACAGTGACAATAATAAAAAATAATATCAATTTGTAATATTACTTGCATTTAATAAAATGCCTTTGTCGCAATTTGTTTAACGTTTGTCGCAATTTACTGCTTTTAGTCATCTTTGCTAAATATATGCATAATTGAGGAAACTATTTAGGCTACTATTTTTGATGTCTGAGGATACTAAATCTACTATTTTCAAAGGTATAACTCAGTGGCAGCCCTGATATATATGCATCAACCTGAAGGTTATAGTGATGGCACTGACAATGTATGCTGACTCAAACGTAGCTTGTATGGACTCAAGCAAGCACCTCGCTGTTGGAATAAATGCTTTGGAGAATTCTTGTTAAATCTTGGTGTTAAAGTTAGTGAAGCAGATCCTTGTTTATATATTCAACAGAAAGAAGACAAACAGCTAATCGTAGCATTGTATGTAGATGACAGATTAGTTGAATGAAGATGAATCTAGAAAATTCATTGATAAGTTGAAAACAAGATTTAAAGTTACAAGTAAACCAGCATCATATTTCTTAGGATTGGAAGTTGAATGTCATGAAAATGGAAGCATTCAAATTGGACAGCAAGCCCATGCCAAGAAAATTCTTCAACGGTTTGGTATGAACAACTGTAGACCAGTGCATTGAAGGAAACTTGCAATACTGAAAATAGTGAAGAAGATGCAGACTTTCCTTATCGTGAAGCTGTTGGTGCTCTGATGTATCTCATGAAGGGAACAAGACCTTACCTCGCCTATGCTGTTAGTGTTTTATCAAGAAAATTGGAAAATCCTGCAAAAGAAGATTGGATTAAGGGTAAAGAGTTTTTCGATACATTGCAAGTTAAACAGAAAAATGTATCATCTACAACAGCAAGCCTGGCCTACTAGAGTGTTATAGTGATGCTGATTTTGGTGGTTGCATTCAAACAGGTCGATCAACCAGTGGTGTTGTGGTTAAGTATGCAGGTGGTGTAATATCATGGCTTAGCCAACGACAATCAATGGTGGCAACATCGACAACAGAAGCTGAAATAGTTGCAGCAAACGAAGCGGTAAAAGAATTAATTTGGCTACAAAGACTCATTAGTGGAGTTACTCTTCTAAAGAAAGTGCTAATTATTTATGTCGACAACAGTGTAGCTATCAGATTGGATCAAAACACTGAACTCCTACGTCGGACAAAACACATTAGCATTACACATTTCTTCATTCGTGAAAAAGTGTTAAAAGGCCAGATAATGGTACAACAGATCTCAACTCAAATGCAGATTGCAGAGATTATGACAAAGCCTCTGCCATAAACCGAGACTTGTAATGCTAAGTCAACAAATGGGACTTTTCTAGTACTCTTTAAAATCTAATTAACAAGGGAAAGTGTTAGAACTACTGTTAATTAATTTTTGGATGTAGTGTACTTAGACAACGCAACTCTATATGTAAAGTTTCGGTTTCAATTCAAACTGTAAACAAATGTTCGCGTTCCTGCTTTTTAGTTATTTTAGAATCATTGCTGCATTAAAACGTCTTTAAGATTTTACTATTAGTTTTATTTGTTCTGCTTTAATAGATTATGTCAACTTTATCAAAAGAAACACGCAGTTAGTTCCAATTTCTCCCACCAAACGAGAGAGATGCCGCAACCCCTCCTATTTTGGAATACCGATCTCTGTGAAGAATACCAATCGCGCGCTTCAGTTAACGCAAGCTTTTTTTAAGAACTTTAACCCAGTTTGAGTAGCCGATATCGAAAATTAGAATTCTGTAACATATTTTGTTCTTAAACTTTCCAATTTACTTAAATTTGTCTTGTTTCTTGTTTGCATTCTCACTTTATGTTAAAAAGACAATTATTTAAATTACAAAGAGAACAAAAAAAAAAACATTTTTTTTCTTCAAGTTTTATTTTTTTAACTTAATAAAATGATTCCTTTGAAACTGTATCAGTACATTTTTCAAAAAAGAAATTTTATAACCATTCTTAAAATGTTCTTAAATACTGAATCTCAATTTGATAAACCTTTTAACAATTCAGCTAAAATGCCAAAGATTTTAAATTAAAGTTTAACCATAAATTAAAAAAAAAATCCTCTTAGTATGCAAACTATACTTGGATACTTATTAAAATTTGTTAATTTGCATGGGAAAAAGGCAAACAAAATTTTATTGAAAGCTATAGCCTTCAATAAAATTTTGTTTGCCTTTTTTCCCATTCAATTTCTTTTCAAGTAATATCAAGTTCCCTATTTTTTTAACAGCTAATTATTATGAAATAAGCGTTCTGTATGAATAAAATAATATGCAAGTCATACAATCAAATTATACTATATATTTAAGAAGTTAAGAATAAGTTTTAAAAAATATTGTTTTATGAATTGATTTGTTACTTCATGTTAAACCTAAGTATTTCTGAAAAATTTTAAAGGAATAATATTGTAGGTATTAAATAAACAAAATATGATTTATTAAATAATTTATTTACAAAATCAACAAATAAATTTATATTATTTGTCAAACATGAAAATAAAATGCATGAAAACTTATAACAACTTTACGCATTTGTAAATGATAGTTGCTTTTAAAAAGCAAGGATTTCCGAAATTTAGGGGGATCGCTTTTTAAAAATAATGTGGATAAGGAAGTGCCTAAAAAGGTTCTTTTTCGTAAATTGTTTGTTGCACACTTTGCAATGTGCTTTCTATTTGCACGAAATAAAACCATTTTTTCAATATGTTTTCTAATTTTTCAAAATGAAAGCATTATTTACAATATATTTCCTAATTTCTTAAAATTAAAAAATACTTTCAATACGTTTCCTAATTTTTCAAAACGAAAACGTTATATTAAATAATTATTTATATCTCTCAGATTATATGCGAGTTAATTTTATTTTTTATACATAACATTGTAAATTAAACAACTAAATTTCCTTACACTCTGTAAAATAAAAAATAAAAAAAAACCTACTAGTTTGTAATTTTAAATAATTTTAATTAACAATCAATTTGTATTGAATTTCCATTTTGAATCCCGTCACGGCTGAAACAACATTCCCCACGCGTGCTAGCAAATGGTGCCGTCTCCACAGCTCCTCTGCAAGTTCTAGCGGACAGAACATTCCAAAGGACTCTCGGCGAGGAAATTCGTGCTGCCTGCGTCAAATGAGTTTCTCGCACAGATATCGCGCATAAATGAAATTCCTAATTTTTTTTTTAATTTCCCCAGCACAGGAACTGTAATACCTTTTAAATATGAAGTGTAACAAAATTATAAATAGAAAATTGTTACACAGATACAAATACAACACAGTTCACTTTTTCAAATAATTATCTTTCCTGATTTCCTTGATTTGAAAGTAATAAAATAATACGAAAAATAAATGTTAACATGGTTGAAAATTGCCTTAAAGTGTGGTCTCTTATTGATATATTTTTAAGAATACATTTATATTAGTTGAAATAGTCATGCTAATTATTCAATTCCTATTTTTAATGCTTGCAATGCTAAGAAAGATTAACAAAAGGTCCACCACACAGTGGACTGTCTTGCATCAACATTCATAAATATCAACTGGGGGGTTTTGTGCAAAAAAATCATCTTAAATTAAAAAACAGATAAAACATTTTACTAACCAAATAACATTTTAATTACATTTATTATTTATACCTACTGTAACTAGACTTGTATTACATATGAAACCATTTTAAATTTATATTTCTTTATTTTCAGATGCTATTAGAAGAAACACATTATTTGAAAATATGCTGGAGTCTGAAATCGAATTTATTATCAAGAACTGGATGTGCAATCTTAAAGCTGGATATAAAATTAATGTATAAAAAATGAATAAAATTCAAAATAAATATTTTTTTATATCAAGTTTTATTTTTTTTAAAAAGTTATCCACACATTTATTTATGATTTATGAATAACTTCTTGAAGTTTAGAAAATATTTAAAATTGGAGCATTTTTGTAATTAATCACCAGGTTTCAGAATTTCTAAAAATTATAATCTTTAAAATTATTTTGTTATTGTTGGAATATTAATTTCCCTTCCTTTAGTTATTGATTATATCGTCGTGCAAGTAGCCACTATTGAATAACTCCATAGGAAGATCAGGTATTGCATTTAATTTTCTACTTGTTGTACTCGCCCCCAGATATATCGTGGGGCGAGTTCTTCAACTAGGAATCTATATGTAATACCTTAATCTTCTAATGGAGTTATCTAGTTGTAGCACTAATCCGACAATAGGTTTATAATAAAAATAGCATATCCAATTATACCCTAACTGCTAGATATTCTAGAGATTGAGATAACCCTAAAATCCTTGAATTCGATATTACGGCCATAATTTGGATTTGATGTACGTGGAATAGATGTATACAAACTCTTTTAAAATACATTAGGATATACTGGATATCTAATTAACATCTACAGTAACTAATAATAAGCCATATTGTCGATTTCATATCTAATTTGTAGATATTAGGGACACCTTTTGGATGTTTAATAGCCGAAAAAAGCCGGGACATTTTGTAATCCAAAAGACGTCTATTAATGGTAAACACATACTCTCATGGATATCCAGTTTATCCACAGGGATATGCAATAGATATCTTTTGGATATAGTTTGGCTATGTGGGAACAGACAAACAAACAGACAATTTTTTTAATGTGATATTCTGAATCAGTGTATCCTAATTCGTGTAAAAAACTCAAAATTAGTGGTTTTCTTCGATTCCACAGACAGACACTCTATTCTTATATATATGTTACCGTGAAAGACCGAAATTGGATAATGTCGACATTCACCGGTGAATGTCGACATATACCAAATACGTCGGTGAAAGATCGAATATTTCATTTCATTCTTGTACATTCGGACCCTCACCGGTGTATGTCGACAATCACAGATATGCGCTGGTGAAGGTCGAAAAGAGAGGAGCCGAGGTGTCGAAAGGAGCCGACAAAGAGGCGACTGGCTGTCTCCCGCCAAATCCTATGTTCTGCTGGGAGTCAGTCAGCTTTGTCAGTCGTATGCAAGGTTTGATGGTGCGAGCAACGTTTCTTAATTTTTTTTCCAATACCCTAATTTATATTGAATGGATACTGCAGTGAATCGTGATCTTTTTCTTGAAAAGTTAAATGCATTAATTGCGGTTAAACGAGAAGACAATTGTTTTTATTTTTCTCAAGAAAAGTACTCTAAAATACTTTCTGAAGTGGTTTCTGCTAAAACTACGTGCAACACACCTTTGGATTACAGACGATTAAAACGTTTTGACGTTTTAAAAATTAATGGTGAAGAGAAGTTAATTGTACCATTAAAATCTGGAGAAACAAATATACAGTATTATGTTACTAATGAAGAATTGTTCAGTATACTATATGAAACTCACACCAGAATAGGCCACGGAGGAAGAACACGTATGCTTAAAGAGTTGCAAGTTAAATACAAAAATATTACGTATGAAGTTGTAATGTTGTATTTAAATTTATGCAAACAGTGTCAAATGAAACATAGTGCACCTAAGAAAGGTATTGTTGTGAAACCAATGGTCAGTTCTGAGTTAAACTCAAGATGTCAAGTTGATCTGATAGCTCTGCAGTCAAACAGAGATGGCGAATATAAGTTCATAATGGTGTATCAAGATCATTTAACTAAGTTTGTCCAGCTACGACCTTTGAAAAATAAGAGAGCTGAAGAAGTAGCGAATCACGTTCTTCCAATATTTTTAACATTTGGTGCTCCAGCAATATTGCAATCAGATAATGGTAGAGAATTCATTAATCAAGTTATATCCGAAATATGCGCTATGTGGAAAGATGTTATAAGATAGTTCATGGAAAGCCTCGTCACAGTCAAACACAAGGCTCAGTTGAAAGGGACAATCAGGATATACAGAATATGCTAACTGCATGGATGAACGATAACAATACAAATAAATGGTCAGATGGTTTACCCTTTGTTCAATTTGCAAAAAACACTACATACCACGAAGGAATACGCCAAAGTCCTTATGAAGCCATGTTTGGCGTTAAAGCAAAAAGAGGCATAGCATCGTCTTTTTTGCCTAGCGAACAAATCGTAAATATTGAAACCGAAGAACAACTCGAAGAAATTGCTAATACTTTTGAAACCGAAGAACAGCTTGAAGAAACTGCTAATACTTCTGAAAAAAATTTGAGCAGTGGTCATACCGAAAACCATATTCCAAAGAAAAATATTGAAGAGGACCTGCAATCTACCACGTCTTCACATCAAGTTCTGACTGAAAAACACGAGTTAATTTCTATAAAAAGAGCGGCCGCGAAAGAGAATCTTCTACTGCAAGCAACAAAAATGTTACGAACCTCACAAAAACAATTTCCTCCTGCTCAAATTGATGATACTGTACGAATACAAGTCCCTGATGTCGATCGTAGTTGTACAGATAGCCGAAATGTGTTAGCGGTTGTTGTTGGAATAGAAGACTGCAACTTCTATAAACTGGCAAATAAAAATGGTACCCTCAAGCAGCTTTACACACGTAATCAATTCGTAATTTGTAAAGAAAATTTACTTTCCATAGATGATATTTCTTTTCAAGAAATGTCGCTGAGAGAAGCAGCTGCAGCTAATTCGAGAAGCGGGGGGCAAGGCTATACACGCTGTCATTGCAAAAGGAAGTGTTCCACAAATAAATGCAGTTGTAAAAGCAAGGGGCTCTTATGCAATTCAAAGTGTCATAATAGTTTAATTTGTTGCAATAAATAAGATTTGAATCACATAATTAAGTAAGTTTTTAATTACTATTATTTTCTTTCCTCATTTAGAATGTACTGTTTGTTTTAAGTTCTTGGTCACTCCTCTCAGAAAGAGAGGCGAAAACGTTACGTCACCCTTGTGAAGTTTTATCGCAACTGAAATACGGAGAAGAAAATATAAATCTAACACATGTTCAACATTCACCATTAGTGCATGGTGAATGTCGACATTCGCCGGTGTAAGTCAGAAATAAGGGTATTTAGCAAATATTTCGGACATACACCAAGCGACTATGTGAATGTCGACATTCACCGGTGAAAGTCGACATTCTCCAGATTTCGGTCTTTCACTGTAACATATATATATATATATATATATATATATATATATATATATATATATATATATATATATATATATATATATATATATATATATATATATATATATATATATATATATATATATACAGGGTGCGTTCCATAAGTAATGCGACTAAATTCATAAAAAATCATTTATTCGACATATTCGTACTATTAGTTAAAAATCCTCAAAATACCACCCTCCTGCGTCGATACATTTATGGAGGCGGTGTTTCCAGGCCTGGAAGGCCTTCCCCGTGAGGTCCTTTATAGCCTATGTAACATGAACCTGGATGTTTTCAATCGTGTCCCAATGTTTCCCTTTCAGGACTCCTTTTAAGCGAGGAAACAAAAAAAAAGTCTTGGGGAGCCAGGTCAGGACTGTAGGGACGCTGGGAAACCAGTGGGGTATGGGTCCTGGCTAGAAAGGAGGGTCGCGCGCTGCCGAAGTGACATCAAGGACGCATGGAAACTTCATCACGATAACGCGCCAAGTCACAGCTCCTTCGTTGTCAACGATTTCCTGGCCAGGACGCATACCCCACTGGTTCGTCAGCCTCCTACAAGTCTGACCTGGCTCCCCCAGACTTTGCTTTTGTTTCCCCGCTTAAAAGGAGCCCTGAAAGGGAAACATTGGGACACAATTGAAAACAACCAGGCTCATGTTACATCGGCTCTAAAGGACCTCCCGGAGAAGGCTTTCCTGGATGCCTTCCAGGCCTGGAAAAACCTCCTCCATAAATGTATCGACGCAGGAGGATGCTTTTTTGAAGATTTTTAACTAATTGTACGAATATGTCAAATATATGATTTTTTATGAATTTGGTCGCATTACTTATGGAACGCACCCTGTATATATATATATATATATATATATATATATATGAGAATACAAAGAAACAATTATTTATATAATCTATTCGACGTAAAATAATTCATACCTGTTTTCTGTTCCAGTACATATACAATACATATATAATAGTACCCAATAAATCTTCAATTTAAACATTCATCTGACTAGTCCGTTTTCAGATGTCTTCCGTTTAACAAGATTTTCCAAACTATGCAAACGAAAATGGACGTACACAATGAGAAGGGCCGATATTTATTTGTACTCGTACATGTGACCTTGCGATGCTTAATTGACAGCTTCCTGTTTCAATGCTCGCAGCTTGAAAAGAGGCTGTTTTTGGAAGGATTAGAGGACCTCTTCAACCCTCCTCCTTTACTACGTTCCTTTTTTATATTAGGCGTCGTTCGTCAGTCGCCAGCTCGGGAATATTTCGCAGGAATTATAGTGGGAAGTCTTTTTCTTGAGGGGAGGGAAAACGACTACCAAAAGAAACTGAACTAAGGGGATAAACCTTATTAAGATTGTTTTACAACCTGCTTGTAAACTGAACTCAAAACAACGGGTCGGATATATAAAGATGAACTGGACAAATACGACGCCAGTAATTGAAACCAGACGGACAGGAAATGAGATGGTCACAGTAGCTCATTATCTTTCAGCAATTTCTGCCCGATATACTTAGAGGAGAGGGGAGCCAGTGAATACCCCATCCCAAATCTAAATGTATGCGCTTTATAGTACATTAATTTTTTATTTCTTGTTTTTTCTTTGTACGTAAAAAGTATCATTGTGTATTGAAAAAAAAATCACAATATATTCCAGGAGGTCGAAATTTTAAGAAATTGATGTAAGTAATTTTTTTAAAGAGTTAAAGTAATCTTAAAATATAAACAGTGCTCGATTTGAGGCGGAACGCGCCGGAACGGTGTTCCGGTACCTCTCTTTAGGAAAAACAATAACGATAATTAAAATATTTATTTAATTATATATTACTCTGTTGTTAGTGAGTGGGCCCCCGGTCTACTACCAGTGGCGGCGAATTGGAGGGAAAAGGGGGGAAGCGGTCGCCCCCGCATTGTTTTCGGATGAATCTTTTTTCGAATACAAAGGAAAGGGAGAGGGGATAAATGATCAATCTGATTGACGCGGCTCACATTCCTCTACAGGATGGAGCAAAGCACATAAAGGATGAAAATGAGAATTTACATTTCTTACTATATCAGCAAACTAGGTCCCATCCTTTTTACATTTTACGTCCACTCCCAGAATTGAGTAAAACCATCCGTTTCTATCATGGAGGTAAGAGTTACTCTTACCTCTGTGGTTTCTATGGCAGCCGCAAAACAACAGAATTCTTGCGCTGGGCCTTCTGCTGGCAGAGGGACAGTAGAAAGTTGCAGGTCAGTGTACTCGGAGTGTCGCACCAGTATGACTCACATCAAGGTCAAACTTATTCGTTTCCTCACTTCACTTTTGTTATTCAAGTAGGGTTTTAAATCACATATATCATTTCTGTAGTAAAGATCCCTTTTACAGCCCTTGTACTCAATGGATTTTAACACATGAGGAATCAAAAGAAAAAATAATTTTCAGGAGTATTGATGGATCTTGCGTTCATCTCATAAATATCACCGTTTTTTTTAAATGCGTTTAAAATAATTCATTTAAAAGTGTTTTTTAAACAATTGTTGATAAGGCGACCATCTATGAATGAGCAGAAGCGTTAAACTTTTATGATTTTTTGGCTATAAGAAATACGCTAATATATTTCGCCCTTACAACGAATGTGTGTGTGTGGGGGGGGGGGGGGGGTTCATGCGACAGTTATCGCAAAAGCATGCTAGTTTTTGTATTGCTTTTCTAAGAACCTGTTTTTTTTTCTGTTGTTGAATATAAAAGTTGAATATTTTTTTATTATTCTATCTTTGCCGGTCATAGCGAAAGCACGGCAATACTCAATAAATATAGTTTTTCAAATTAGCAAAATATTTTTGCATGTTCAAATACAGTTTTCCCACATACAACCAGAAGTATTATGAGAGAAATTTTAATTGTTTTATTTTTTTAATGTAGGGGAAGGGTGGGAAAAATGAATCTTGTTGTCCACTGGCTATTTGCTCCCCTTGCGGTGCTTCTACGAAGCGCAACATAGTTTGCCTGAAGGTGTGGTTAATTCACCAGGACTAGGTATTTTTAAAAGACAGCTCAGCATTTTGGGGATTGTTAGAAATTGATAAACGTTGTCCCTGATTTGTGACGTTGTCCCTGATTTGCGCGCCAGGTGATTGCGCGCGACGTGATTTGCGCACCTGGCGGCGGTGCCGCGGTGCAGGTTAGCTATAAAACGCTTGAGTGGTTTTGAAAGAGTGGCCATTATTTATGCAGGCGGTCACGTATTCAGCAGTAAAATAATGTACGAAGAGTTTCACCCTACCAGTCTTGTCATAATATTTGAGGTAGAGCGTATCAATTGTGCATGGTTAGTGGTTGTATATTGAGAATAGAAAGAATACGGCGTTTCTTATGGAGTTGTGGTATCCCGAATGTTGAAGATCTTTCGGCGCCGTCATTTGTCCGGGTGCGGCTCCGTCTGTCCACAGTCCTCTGCTGTTCCCAGCAGTCTTCACGTAAGTGATTGTAATTATCGAACCTCTGCAACCAGCTCGAACTCTAGTTGGACATTGCTTCCGTGTTGGATTGATTTGTGTGTACCATTATTGTTCCGAAAGCTTATCTGGCGTATTTATGTTAATAAATAATAAAAGTTATGCTATTGTTATTATTTGACTGTGTAATTTATAATTTTCGGGCCATCCAACTCACACGCTAACGTAACGCCTTTTAACTTGTACCCCCAACGTACGATCTTGTGCCAAGTGGTATCTACCACAAACAATATGACATGGTGCCGTTAATTTGACCAGGTCGTTGTTAGAGGTGGCTGTTGGGTGGCTTGTAGTGTGATTTAATGTGCTTATTCAAGTATTTTGTTGTAGTATAATACAAAATATTTTATTTTTTTGGGTTGAAAATTGCATTGCTTGTTCTGTATATTTGAGTGTTTAACCAAGTGTATATATTTATCTGGTTAATGCCACCTGTTACTAGGAGTATGGCTAAAGTTGAGGTACCGGATGGGTCAGCCGGGGAAAGTGCTAGGTCATTAACTATTAGTATATGTCCTTTTTCTGGTGATCCGGATAAGGTGGCGTGGTTTTTAAATCAAGTTACTGAACTAAGCTTGATTAATTCTTGGTCAAATGACGCTTCCTTACTTTATTTAAAAAGTAAACTTAGTGGATCAGCTCAGGAATGGTTTTCTACCTCTCCTTCGTGTCAAAAGGTGACGTTTGAGCAAGCATGTGCAAAAATTCGAGAATTTTTTTCGGAGCAAGCTACTCCTTCTTCTAGCATGCTAGCTTTCCAGACTATTAAACTTTTACCTGGGGAAACTGTTAAAAATTTAGCACATAGAATTGAAACTATGGCTTCTAGAACGTATACAACCTTAACGGATGAGAATGCGTTAAATCAGATTCAGGCTCTTCAGTTTTTAAATGCCCTTCCTGAAGGTGTTCGTGAAAAGTTAATGTTTGAGGACGAAACTGATTTTAAAAAATTAGAGAAGTTAGCGCAGAAGCTAACACTGGCCCAACAAAACATACAATATATGCAGGTTAATGCGTTACCCACTTGTGCTGCACGCGAGATTCAAAGTGAACAGCCTAATGAGTTAAAGAAATTGCGCTCACAGATAGAGTTATTAAGTTTAAAGGTAGATAAAACCAGGTGCCCGTACTGTTCAGCGGACCACCTAATGTCAAATTGCGAGGCATTTGGACAAGCTCTAAAACCACTGGGTATGTGCTCAGAAGTTGTTAGACAGCCTGGGGTGCAAGAGAATATACATGCGAACACATCCGTGAGTACATTCGAACCAGTTGTACCCTTTTGTGTGTTTTGTCAAAAGGGAGGACATTCTATGGCCCAGTGCAGGCTTTACCTTGGGTCAAATTCGGGTGCGAGAGATTGTGCATCTACTCGGCCTGGTAGATTTGCAGTAAATGTAGCACAACCCTGGGATAATGTCCAGTATGTATATAATCCAAATGTTAGTCGGCCAGAGGCTACATGCCCTAATAGTAGGTATGACAACGGGTATAATGTTGGTTATGTAACACCTCGTGTTGACCTTCCTCACTATACGGAACCTTCCTATAACAGTGATAACAATTATAGTCCTCGTCGTCCTTATGGTTATAGGGGTCGGAGTGCTCGCGCTTTAAACTTCCGAAGGGGCTGTTAGTGGGTGACGTTTCTGCCTCTTCTAGTGTATCTCAGTCACTGAAAACTTGTGCGAGTACTGTGGAGAGGTTGTCCTCTGCTGAGCTACTTGAACAGAATATGGTAGTTGGAGGACGGCCTTTTGGAACTATTCAGCAATTTTTGCAGGGTTTTTCGCGGAACAAGAAATTAATCGATGAGGTGGTTCGTGTCAATAATGTGTTTTCTGATGCCGCATTGCCCACCGTTTCTGTTGATTTCGGACCGAATCCCCATGTTATGCTAATGGATTCTGGTAGTTCTGTTTCATTATTGTCCAAACAGGCGTACGAAAAGATTCGTCAGGGTACTAAAGTCAGGCCCTTATCCACTAGAGTAAAAATTAAAACGGTTAATTCAAATCTAAGTTTCATTGCTTGTGTTGAAGTGTCGTTTAAAATTTTAAAACAGTTTTTTAAGCATCCTTTTTACATCGCAGAATTCTCGCAGCCGGAATTTCAAGGAATTTTGGGGTTTGATTTCATGTCTAAATATGATGTTTTGTTGTGTCCGAAGAAGTCTGTGGTTAGGTTTTGCAATTTCGAGGTACCTTTTTTGCGGGAGGTTGGATACTTAAACTGCATTCAGGATGTCGAGTTAAATGCCGTTCTTGTACAGAAGGTCACGATACAACCTAAGGAGTCGGCTCAAATTCAGTTGAGAGTTAATTATCAGGGGGTGAATAATGTGTTATTCGAACCTTCAATACGAGTTAATGGTCTGGAGATACACTCTTCTTTGAATTCAGTTGAAAAGGGGACATTTTTAACCGTGATTAGGAATAATGGACTGGAAGAAGTTCGGTTAAATAAGGGGCAAGTATGTGGAAGTTGCACGTCTAATATAGAATTCGAACAGGTAGAGAATGATTCGTTGGGGAGTCCTTATGGCCTTTTTGCTGTCGAAACAGGCGGGGAAGACTTTTGTGGTTATGTTCAGGCCAGCCCAGAGGTTTTAAGGCTTCGCAAAGAGGAGTTGTCGGCTAATGATTTTAATTTTGACCATCTCGCGCCGGATCAGAAAGATAGGATACTTAGAATTTTGTTGGAAAACTATCATGCCTTCTCTAAATCCTTGGGAACTCTGGGATGTACTAACAGGGTTGTACCTAAAATTTGTTTTCGATCGACTAATCCGATTAAGACTCTACCGTTTGAAATTCCTCATGCTATTCAACAAAGTGTGCAACAAGAGTTGTTGGAGCTTCAGGAAGCAGGCCTGATTCACAGGAACATTGCTGAGTGGGCCTGCCCTATGCTTCTTGTTAAAAAGAAACCTGATGTAAATAAGCCAGATGCTCCTCCCAAGTATAGAATGGCGTTAGACCTTCGTTTGCTTAACTCAATTATTGAGCACTCAACATACCCCTTGCCAAAAATTTCTGTATTGATAAATGAAGTATCATCATACCGATTTTATTCTTTACTAGACTTAAAGAATGCTTATTGGCAGGTCTTGTTGCCAGAAGAGTTACAGGATGTATTGACATTTACAACCCCATTTGGAACTTTTGCTAATCGTCGAATGGTGTTTGGCCTAAAGACTGCGGCGTCTACATTTCAAGCGTTAGTGGACTTGTTGATTGATGAACTTAGGGAGCAAGGCACGGTGGGGATACATGCCTATCAGGATGATATACTGATTGGGTCAGAAAACTTTGAGGAAATGTTGGATAGGGTCACAGCAGTTCTTAAAACCATGACGAAATACAATATAACCCTTTCTCCATCTAAATGTGTGTTTTTTAAGGATTCGATAGATTATTTAGGATTTAATATATCACATAAGTTTATTAAACCTATTTCTACCAATATAGCTAAAGTAACGAAATTTCAGCCACCCAAGACTGTTCGGCAGGTCAAAAGGTTTTTGGGTTTATGTGGATTTTACCGGAAATTAATTCCGGAATATTCTAGGTTAACAAGTTGCTTGGTACAGTTGACGGCCAGAGGAACCAAATTCAAATGGGCAACTGAACACCAGGAGGCTTTCGAAGAATTACAAAAGGTTTTCTTTTCTGGTCCTTTCGTTACCCTTCCTCATTGGGACAAAGAGTTTGTTCTTAACACAGATGCTAGTGGTTCAGCCATTTCGGGAGTATTAATGCAGGAGGTTGATGGTGCATTCCATCCGGTATCCTATTATAGTAGGGCCTTGTCTCCCTCGGAACGTAATTATCCGGCCATAAAATTAGAACTATATGCAATATATAAAGCAGTGACATCGTTTAAAACGTATTTGTACAATCGCAGGTTTACTATATTGACGGATAGTAAGCCGCTTTTACATTACAAAAGGACTACGTCACCTGCGGATATTGTAACGCGTTGGTTGCTAGAGCTCTCCGAATACACTTTTGAGTGTAAGCATATACCTGGAAAGTTAAATATTTTGGCAGATTACTTATCGCGTATGCAGCAGTCTGGCAATAGGGAAACCGTTCCGTTGCTCCAATCTGATGAGACTCGATGTAAGACGTTATTACCTTTCGTAGATACTGAAGAGTCTGTTGTCCAGGTAAATGTAGTTACAATGGAGGATCCCCGGAGTGAAATATCTATATCAACCTTTGTCATGGAACAGGCTAAGGATCCACATGTCACGGAGATTATTCAAGCTATAACGTCTCCCTCCCTGGTAGACGCTGGTAAAATTCAGGATTTTTTTATAAGTAATGATAATGGGTTGTTGATGTTTAAGAGGAGTAACAATGTTGAAGTTATAGTGGTTCCTCTTACTCTGCAGGCTAAGGTGCTGGGTATTTGTCATACATCTCACTTTGGCCTCCAGAAAACGTACGAAATCTTATTTCAGAGATACTTTTGGAAAGGTGCTTACAGGGACACAAAGAATTTTGTTTTATCGTGTGATAGTTGTATCAGGAATAAACCTTTTTCCCCAGTGCAGGCCCCATTTGTGTCTATGAGAATTCCTAGGGTACCGGGAGATTTCATTTCGATGGATATTTTGGGCCCGATTAGGAATTGTGGTTATGTACTGACTATCCTGGATCATTTTTCAAGGTTTCTTTCCCTGTACCCTTTAAGTAATATAAAGGCAGAGACTGTCACGGGCCACCTCATTAGTTACATTTCCGTGCATGGCAGGCCTTCCGTGATATTGTCGGACCTAGGAACTCAGTTTACGTCAGAGGTGTTTGATTTAGTTAATAGAGCTTTGGGTATTAAGTTGGTTCACTCCACGTCTAACCATCCTCAGACTAATGGCAAAAGTGAAAGGATTAATAGTTCGATAAAATCGTCGCTACTGATTCTCAATGAAAAGGGTGTTTCGTTTAAGAATTCTTTGCTGGTCCATCAGAATTTATATAATGGAATGGTGCACTCTTCAACGGGTTTTACACCCAATTTATTGCATTTTGGTAGAAATTTGTCTCTGTTTTTCGATACTTATGATTCTAATGTACGGCCAATGCAACTAGACACGTCACACTTTGTTAAGGATCTTTTAAGGGAGTTGAAAGAAACGTATGATACTGCGTTCAATGCCCTCGAGCGTAAACAGGTGCAGCAAAATAGTCGCCAGACAAAGAGGGCTAAACTAAGAACGTTCAAGGTTGGGGACATTGTTTATCTTCAGTCGAGAAATACCTTTAAACCCAGATTTTCCGGACCTAACTCTGTGGTCTCAAAAGATAGTGAAGTGAATTATACGATAACTATTCTTGATGATCAGTACTCCAAACCAATTAGGGTTCACGTTAATAGGCTTAGGCTTGCTCCAGCTAGGTTTTCGCGCCTTACTCAGGTAGAGGGTGCGAAAAGTCAGCCTGGCCATTCCTACAATTTTCGGAATAGATTGGGAAGGTAACAGGGTTCGAGAGGAGTGTTATCGGGATGTGTCAACACGGGGTGACTCTGTTGTGCAACGAGTGTGAACCGAGTTTATTTAAGGTACTGTTTAAATTGTTGTATGTGTATACTGATTGCGTTTGTGTATATTGTTTATATGTAATTACAATAATACTTTTATACTAATGTTTAGATATGATTATATGTGCAATAGTATGGCACCTTTTTGTATGTTATGCTGATGTGTATCTTTTATATAAAAAAAAATGTAAGTGTTGGGAAACTCTGGACTGTGGACGTAGTTTGATGAGTATTTACAGTGATATATTTATTAAGAATTTAAAAATATGTATATATTTTTTTTGTGCCTGGGGGGAGTATGTGACGTTGTCCCTGATTTGCGCGCCAGGTGATTGCGCGCGACGTGATTTGCGCACCTGGCGGCGGTGCCGCGGTGCAGGTTAGCTATAAAACGCTTGAGTGGTTTTGAAAGAGTGGCCATTATTTATGCAGGCGGTCACGTATTCAGCAGTAAAATAATGTACGAAGAGTTTCACCCTACCAGTCTTGTCATAATATTTGAGGTAGAGCGTATCAATTGTGCATGGTTAGTGGTTGTATATTGAGAATAGAAAGAATACGGCGTTTCTTATGGAGTTGTGGTATCCCGAATGTTGAAGATCTTTCGGCGCCGTCATTTGTCCGGGTGCGCCTCCGTCTGTCCACAGTCCTCTGCTGTTCCCAGCAGTCTTCACGCAAGTGATTGTAATTATCGAACCTCTGCAACCAGCTCGAACTCTAGTTGGACATTGCTTCCGTGTTGGATTGATTTGTGTGTACCATTATTGTTCCGAAAGCTTATCTGGCGTATTTATGTTAATAAATAATAAAAGTTATGCTATTGTTATTATTTGACTGTGTAATTTATCATTTTCGGGCCATCCAACTCACACGCTAACGTAACGCCTTTTAACTTGTACCCCCAACGTACGATCTTGTGCCAAGTGGTATCTACCACAAACAATATGACAGGGGCCTACCTGGCTGGGATTAGAGCCTGTAGTTGGTCGTCAGTATTTTCATTTGTATAAAGGGAGGGGTTTGAACCTGCTGAGGTACCTTCTTGCTTGGAAATGTATAAGGTTAACACGTACAGATAAGCGTGTATTAAATTGGTATAACTCTTGAATGAAACATAAATGAAAATCAATAAGCTACAGATATTATTCAATTTTATATTATTTTTCAATTATAAGTAAAACTAAAAAGAGAATATTAAAGAAGTGTATTGTTTCACAGTAAACAAAATCATTAATACTATTATTAAATTATAAAACAGGTTGTTATAACGCATAGAAAATGTGATAAAGTCACTAGCTGGTCAGCCAATTCATAGGATTAATGTACAAAATTTTGTTGACGTCTTCCTCAGTAAATCCTCGTTTCTTCATTTTTGGGGCGACATTGTGGATAATGTGAGAAAATCCGTGTCCTCCAAACTTCATCTGAAGCAAAAAGTCAATTCAGTTAGTGTTATTCATAAAATATTACTTAAAAAATCATGGTTCAGATCAGCGGTTCCCAATTAGCAGGAAGCCACGGATCCCTAGCTAAAACTAATATAGGACCCTTTTTTTTCAAACAATTATAAAATAAATTTTATAATTTCTTTTAATTTTACACATTTTTTACTAAGCATATGAACACAAATTTACCCAACAAATACATAGACAAGGTAATACCATAATCAGAAGTTTAATTACTTTTTGTCCCTTACTTGTACTTTTAACACTCATTTAAGTATATGAAAACATTGTAATAGTATGTCAAAGTTAGTTACTGCGTTGATTTTCGAAATGTATGGAAATGAGTGAAATCTTTCTATTTTATTCAGTCTCGTCCAAATTTGGCTACAAGCCTGATATTTTCACTCTTAAATCGACATGAATATTTAGTCTGTTACGATATTTGTGTTTTCATGTAACAGTAGGTAGAAAAAGCATCTTTAAAATTTTTATGTTGTGCAAAAGGGATCAAATATCTTAAAAGCTTTCGTGGGAGAGTAGAGGAGAGAGGCAAAAAATTTGCATCTTGTATTATACATATACCTGCCAACTTTTACGGTTTGTTCGTACCACGTACGGATTTTTGACATTTTGTACGATTAACTTAAAAAATTGTAAGAGATTTTTTTCCTTTTCAAGAACAACATAAGGAACAACATCATTAAAAGATGTGGTGTATCATGAAATTTTTGTATGTTGTTGTTTAAAATGCTTAACTTTTTTCTTTAAAAATGCTATGTGTCTAGTAAATCATTTTGTCACTGTGGTAGTATATAAGAAGCAAATTCAATAATTAAACATTCTGTAAAAAAAAAATAAAGATTAAAATAATTAATTTTCAAATTTTACAATAGTTAAACCTTTGCAATGTTATATAAACAATTTATGCAAAAATCTTGGGAACATAGTACGTATTTGCTTTTCGAAATGTAAGTATATAATATATGTTTGCTGATATATTTATTCGCAGATAGAACCTAAATATTAGGGGGATCGGAAAATAATGTCGTTTTTTTACCTTAAATTAAAAAAAAAATTTAGCAAGTTTTTATCTTTAATCAACGGTATAATCACCCTCGTTATCAACAACCTTTTACCATTTAGTGTGCAAATTTTCAATGCCGGATCGATTAAAATCAATTGGTTTTTGTGCAAAATAACTTGAGAGGGCATTTTTTAAATCATCCAAATTTTCAATTTTTTTTTGTTATTTAGAAAGTGTTGTAGCGATCGTAATAAATGGACATCCGATGATGCAATGTTGGCCAAATATGGTGGGTGAGGCAGTACCTCCCTCCCAAATTCATTTCCCCCCCCCCAGGGTTCGCCTTCGCAGTGCGGTCTGGCATTATCGGGTTGCAGAATAACGCCTTTTCTGTTGACAATCGCTGGACACTTTTCAATTAAAAATTGATTTACACAATCCAATTGTTTATAGTAAAGGTCTGCATTCATAGTTTGCCCAGGTTCCAACACTTCAAAATGAACTATTCTGCGAATATTCCACCAAACAGTCAAAACCGCCTTGTGGGATATAAACATGGCTTAGCAGTACTTCGTGGCAATTCATTCGGAGAGAGCTACTTCTTTTTGCGTTTTGGATTATCATAGAGGACCCATTTTTCATCTCCAGTGATCATGCGATCAAAAAACGCTTCTGCAATGTGCCGTTGAAGCAACAAGTTGCATATGGTGGATCGGTTCAATTTGTTTTCTTCGTACAGATTATGTGGGACCCAAATACCTACTTTGCTTACTTTACCAATCTGCTGCAAATGTTCTTGGATGGTCTACCAAGGTTGGTTAAGAGTGTTTGACAGTTCCTCGATTGTTTGACGCGGATTTGCTTCCACTTCCGCCTTAACATGTCATTGTCTAAAGTTGTTGGTCTTCCTGATCAATAAGAGTCGGAAAGACCGAAATTACTGGATCTGAACTTAGAAAACCACCTTTGGCATTCACGAACGTCCAATGCACTTGGATAAACATCGCAAATGGTTCTGGTGGCAACTGTTGCGTTACTACTCTTCCGAAACTCAAAATGCATACAATGCCGGATATGTACAGCCGGGGGAAAAAGAACCAGTTAGTTTTTAGTTTCCAGTTTCGTTAGTTTTTATAGTAGGGCTAAACTTCATATACCATTTTGTATGGAATAAAGTCTACTACACATTGATAAACAAAAATTTTGCATAGAGGACTATCTTCATATTAAAATCCGCACCAACTTTAAAATTTCCAATTGCAACACCCAATTTTGATTCAATATTTAGAATCTACGACAAAATTTATCGTTAAATATCAATTTGCAAGTCATTTGGTTAAGTAGTTTTTTAATTATGAATACCGAAAGTTTAGAACTCGTAATGTTAAATGAATTTCTTAAACTTTTAATCATATCTTTCGAAATAATAATTTTATTAAGCTGAAATTTTTATGCGTGTTACTTCTAAACGACCCAAATAAAATACACTAACTTTCATTACTTATATGTATATTTTTTAATTTTATTTAAATTTGGATATTAATATTCATAAAATTTATGAATAGCAACCATGCTATATTTTGATAATGATGGATTCAGAAAAACGTTTTATATGCATATCTAAAATTTCATGATTTTCCTCTTTGTAGTTTTTTGGCAATATTATAATGTGCATCAAATGATCATTTAAGGGGTCATACACAAATTAAAAATCTGCAGAACTTAACAGAAATCTACGAATTTTGAGAATTAAAAGCGCTGTGATCGCGTTGGTATAAAATTATAAATTCTTATTTAGAGGCGAAGGGTATACAGGAGTGGGGGAATGAATGACCAGGGAAAAATAAGAACCAGGCTAACGCCAAAACATTTTCTACCAGCGTACTTTATTTCGAAGTCCCACTAATACTTTGTTCACTGTGGAAGTAGCCCCTCAAATAAGATCGATACATATTGTCTAATATATCTGCATATAAATGTAAGAAATTAACGAAAATTTGTATTTAGATTATTTTGAGGGCGGGGAACATTTCTGCGCTATCAAAAGTAGGTGTTGCTATTGAAAATTTTAAAGTTGGTGCGGATTCGAGTATGAAGATAGTCCCTTATGCAAATTTTTTGTATATCAATGTATAGTAGACTTTATTTCCTACAAAATGGTATATTAAGTTTAGCTCTACTATAAAAACTAACGAAATAATCATAAGTGGTTCGTTTTTTTTTCCGCGGCTGTACCATAAAATCATTTGTTACAACAAGGATTACTAAAATGACACTTGGAATTACAAAGAACATTATTTCTAAAACAAAAACATTTTTTGTTGACACACTGGGTTTTACACGAACATTTTTTAAATCCCTGACCAGTACCTAAACTTTCAGCTGTAGCAACCGACCGGAGCGATATTTCTACATCCGGTATTTCTTCGATTTTAATTAATTTTTGTTCGCAGACACTGAACTGGGATCGGGAATATAATTGTTTTATGCGGCCGTTTCTTGTGCCCAATTGGAAAAATCCTTCTTTGGTTATTTTTATGATGATAGCTAAAATAGATTTGGCATCACCTTTTCCTCTGTCAACTTCAGGCACTGGGATACGGACGGTAAATCCCACAGAGGCTTCAGAATGAGATTTATCCGACATTAATTTCATCTTTTTCGCTTGAATTTCTAAAATTTTTTTAGACTTTTCTCTTTCTCTTTGAACATTAAGTTCATTAAAACACAATTTGCAGATTTTCTGCTCAACTTCATCTTCTGAAACATAATGTTCTGAACATGATATAAGGACAGGCTCCATACATTTGAAGCAAACTATATCTTCACTGCATTCTTTTAAACAGACAACACATACTTTCGTAATGGGATTATTTAATACTGTTTGTTCAACTACTTTTTCATTATCAGGTTGAGAAGAAACATTCACTGCAGTCAAAGTATTTTGTAATTGATTTTCGTCGACCAACGAATTAAGTGCTTCCTTCGGAATGGCAGTTGTTCACAGTCCAACTCTAGCTGCGCAACCAAACATAGCCTCGTAGGGGGACCTTTTAATACCAGAATGGAACGCTCTGTTCTTCATACACTGGATAAATTTTAACCCGTTACTCCACGAAGTTGACTGGTTGTCTTGCATCCAAGTCGTCAACATATTTTCTATGTCCTGATTGGCTCTCTCAACACTGCCTTGGCTTTGGCTATGTCTTGGTTTGCCATGCACGATCTTAAGCTCTGGCCAAGTTACTTTTAAGTCATCAATAAGTTTGTTACAAAATTCTCTTCCATTATCCGACTGCAATACATGGGGCTCCAAACAACAGGAATATATCAAGCAACTGTCCTGCAACTTCTTCTGCTCTCTTTGTTTGAAGAGGTCTTAAAACCACGAACTTTGTAAGGTGATCTTGATAAACTAAAATAAATTTATAGTTTCCATCAGGTTGTGATTGAAAATCTATGATGTCAACCTGACATCTTGAATTCATATGTGAAAAAATCATGGGCTTAACAACAACACCTTTTCAGCCCGCTTTGCGTTTTTGTTGACAAGATTCACAAAAATTCAGGAAAATCTTAATATTGCGTAATATTTTTGTAACGACGATTAAGTTCTTTTATCATTCGGTCTCTACCACCGTGCCCAAAAGATAAATGAGTTTCGTACAAAATGTCAAACAAAGAATCACTTGAGCAATAAAACATTACATCTGGTGTTGCATTTGTTACTGGGACTATTAATTTTTCTACTCCTTGAACTTCAAGGACATCGTAATGTTGAAGTAACCAATAATCACGTGGCCCTTTCTTATCTAATGTTTTAGATTTCTTTACATCAGCTATCAAATTTAATAATTTTTCACGGGTGAGCAAAGCACTGTTCTCTTTCACATCACGCTTATTTAGTAAAGATTCAAACTTTTCTTTCATTGCAGCTTTTTTTTCGTTATCACTTAAAGAATTCATTGTTCAAGGCAATTTAAGGTCTTAAAAAAAATTGCACTTTAACGTAAGCAAACTAAATTAACGTAATAACAAATGACTAAATTATAAAACTTAAATGTATCTCAATACCTGATACGTGGAAACAGTATTTGACGAACAGCAGCCGGCACTGTACGTGCAAGCAATCAATGAACCGGAATGAACACGCGAAACAAGTTCTCTCCCTAGGGCCTGGAATAGTTCATAAATGCAGTAGGGGTGGAAGGTAAATGTATTTGTCGTGCGAGATATATGATAGAGATTATTTTACACTTTAACGGGCTGCAGATCGTTATTCTATGAAATAACTAGTTAAACCATGAAATACAAGAGAGTTTTACACTTTAACGGACACGATCAGTTATTTCATGGAATAACTAGGTATTCTATGAAATAACGGATTTCATACTTTAACGGTAACATATATATATAAATATGTATACTAGTGATTTTTAAAATTTCAAATTTTAATTTAAAAAAAGTCTGTACGATCTGGGCTAGGAGTAATTAAAACCAAAGTTTGAAAATGATAGCTAATTTTTTTTTTCATTTTTTCCCTCTCAAAGATTTGCGTTTTCTGGAGAATGATCCACCAGCTATCCGATTTGCTTAATACGGATAACTGGAGTTTGATTAATTGGAGTTCTACCGTATAAGCATTTTTACTTATAGTTTAAATGATAATTGCGTGTAAGGGACCAAAAAAGGTAAAGATGGGAAAAAAATTAAGTAAAATTTTACTAATATAAATCAGTGTACAATGAAATTATTTATAAATGGAGTAGCACTTGAATATCCGTGTATAGGATATACAGGGTGTTTAAGAATTATTTTTAGAACTTTGACGCGCAACAACGCATTTGGTCGTGGCCGAGTTAGCCAGGTAATTGTAAAGATAATTCTTAAACTTTTGAAAATGGAATAAATAAAAATGTCGTCTTCAATACGGTATGTGTTTTTTTATAATTATTTCACCAATAAGGAGACGCGTTTCTGTGGCTAAGGCCCATTGTACACGAACAAGTGAAACGCGTGTGAGCTTCTCAGTGATTCGAGAAAACGTACCACGTGGTATGCATTGTCACATCGCGCTGAGAAGCTCACGCGCGTTTTACTCGTTCGTGCAAAATGGGAATTAGTCCGGGCGTTGTTGATGATGATTGGTTGGATTAACGTCACTCTAGACTAAAATGAACAGTGGGCTATTGAGGACTGTTCAGGCAACTATCTCAAAAGAAAGACCCGGGAAAAGTGCTTCGTAATTTTGAACCATAGTCAGATGATGAAGACAACACCTGATCTGGCACCCCACGCACCATGGCAGATTTAACGTGCACCGGTCCTTTATACACAGTGGGTGTTTTTTAGGGACGAAGAATAAAACTATAAATTTTTCAATTACGAGCTCACTGCACTATCAAAATCGATATTCAAACCTATAACCCTTCGATTATGATCTTGCTACTCTAACCGCTCCGCTACTGTGAACCTCCAGATGAAAGATTTGCGATTTTTATAAACAATGTCGGCCTCGGTGTTTAATGTCAATATCAGTGTTTAATGTCACTCATCTATAAAGTGTAATAAACGATAACAAATTGACATCCCTCAAAGATTTATTATACTTTTAGAAGAAATGCTTTGCAATCCATTCTTATTCCACTATAAAAAAAGCTTATTGACTAATTAATTTTTTTTGTGCAAATAAAGTCCACAGAATAGTTTGACTATAAAACATAGAGGAATTCTTTTACTTGGAATTATTACAAAAAAATTTCGATTTAATCCTAGGATACTAACCAGGCGTTAATTTTACGCATTCTCCCTTGTATATTACATGGGGCTTTATATAACGTTAGTATTCGAAGGTTAAAAAAACTGATTAATAAAAATATATTTTTTGTACTTAGTACAAAACTTAAAGTTGGGAAGGAAATATATGGTCAAAGTATTTATATTCCCGTTGAATAGGATGATTTTATTGAAATATCCAGCGATTCCTATTTTTAGAAAGCTATGTTTAACGAGACGTGAGTTTCAATTCAAACTATTAAAATACTCACAAGTCTATGTTTTGTATGAATGTCGTGACTTATTACAATTTTGTCGCCGTATCCTTCCTGAACCAGATGCAGCAAGTACTTGATGCGCTGTGCGTCGCTCGGCATGTCTACTTCCTCATTAGTCTGGTAATGGGAGACTTCGATACCAAATAGATCAAACTCGCAGAAGGTACCGAGTGCAGCGAAGTCAGCAAGGTCCTCTCTGGAGTGCAAAGTACCTAGAGAGATGAAATTGCTACATGATTCGAAAGGAGAAAGACATATTTATTCATTCATAAAAGCACTAATGTTTTCTGCATCGGTGAGTCGGAATAGATTATTTTGTGTTCAGGACCCATGCTATCAAATAGGAACGCTGTACAAGTAACAGTTAGGAGTCCTGGATAACACTTTATGCTCTAGAAGGTCTGGATCCCCCAGTTGGAGCTTTAGGTAACAGTATCAATTCAGAGTAGTTTTTTCACAATGGAATAAATACAATACAGACTTTTAATAAAAAATAATTTTTTTTAAAGTATCTCAAATGTTTTTAAATAAAGTTTTGAAAATACGTTTACGGTTCAATTCCTTAAAGTTGATATATATTACAATATTTTGTAAAACGTTTAATACTATGAATAATAGCATACTTTTGAAATTTTCCGAAATCATGTAATTTGTTTCAATGCTGTTTTGTTTTATAATAAATAATTAACTGCAAAAATTTCGCTTTTTTTTTTTTAAATTGAAACAGTTTCATTCCATCAAAAGTGAATATGACAAAACAAGCTTTTATTTTATAATTTGCCTTTGAAGTTTAATGAGTTGGTTTGTACGAAACGTAAAACATTTCAAACAAACAGTGTGTAGGAATGTTTTTTCAAACTGAAACAGGTTACACACCTAGAAATCCAGAGCATATTTTAAGGAATTTTAACTGGTGGGGCAAATTAAATTCTGCAGAAAGCAGAACTCCAGAAGTTAATGAAAACTTTGTACTTAAAATAGCAAATTTTAAACTAATTTAATTAATTTAGTTATGCTCTGTAAAAAGTTTATTTAAAAGAAATGATCGAATTCATGAAATTTTCCAACGATTCATAAAAATATGCTTTATTTGTTTTTATAATGCAAAATTTTATTTAAATTAAAAAAAAAAACTAATGTTTTGTATTTTAGAATATATATTTCCTACATTTCCGCCATTTTACTTCACACAAATGTAAAGTTTTAAATCTATAGTAATATATACATCTAAATCCGTATACTTATAGGTAAATTTTAGACTAGTACCCGAGCATATTACAAACAAAATGTGCATTAATAACATTACATTAATAAGTAGAATTTACTTTATAAGATGAACAATAATATTTTATTTATTTGTATTCGAAAAATATTTTATTTTACAGCACAAAAATGTAGAAAAATAAGTAGTTTTAAATTAAAAAAAAACCATAATACTTTCTTAAAACTTATCATTTCTGAAAAATGTTTATATATAAACTCTGCTTTTGTAAATTGCTGCTCCGACAACTTTTGTCGCCGTTCCTTCAGCTGCAGAAATTTTAGCACTGAAGGGCGGTGATTGAAAAATGCTGTTCCTTTTCCATTTAAGACTATGATGAGTCTCTTATTAATTGTTTCGAGATTATTTGACTGCCTATGATCTGACATCAACATGTTGTAGCAGGAAATTACCATTTCCACTTGCATGGAATGTGGTGTGACCACGAGTTAAAATTATATGAATGGAACTCCTCTTTCAAACCCCACTTCCCTTAAAGTCCACATTTTTTGACAATATTAAATAGTTCTTTTTAAATTATTCTGGTGGGGAAATAGAAGTTTATCGTGAATCAGAGTTATTTGAGATTTATAATAGTATTATTAAAAAAGAAAAGTATTGGAAGCATTGCCGTTTTCATCGAAGCATACACATCTAAAATAAAAATCTAAGATAAGTAGTTGAATAAAAAAACTAGTATTAAATAGCATTTACAAAAGTTTTGACTATTTTTTTGCATTGTTTGGAAGTAATTTATTTTTTAAATCAAACTTTCAGACACTTTTTCATTTCTACCAACATTTATTAAAGTTACTCATATATTTCATGTAACCTACGCATAAATGTAAGCTTGTATTGGGCTCGAGGCTCTCCCTCATCCCAAATAATTTTGAAAACTTTACGCCTCTGAACCAACGAAATAATTATCCAATGAAAGATTTGGGGGCGAAACCAAGACTTACTATCCCAGAATTTGAATGTGTTACCGAATGGCTTTTTATGTAAGATAGTTGGCGATTTTGTTAATAGTTCCATTAACCTGGCATATTACATTGTTAAAAAGTAATATATCCATTTTTTAAAAAACTTTTTGATTAATTTATATTGGTATCAAATATTGCGAATATCTAAAATAAAACATTTTCATAACAATTTTAATAAAAAATATTTGATATATTTTCGATCATACGTAAATAACAAAAAAAAAAAAATTTCAAATAAATTTATTTAACCTTATTCTTGCTGTCGTTTCACTTTAGACATTTAGTACAAATAACTTATGTATGCTAATTTTGGTTACCTTAGAATTATACATCCATGATATATTTTGTTCATATTTAGATACCAATCAAAATTTAAAAAAGAAACTAAAACATATTCATAAGCATAATCTTTTGAAAGACTGGCTATACGTTCATATAGTTTATGCATTTTATTAAAAATTAGAGCTACCCCTCCCCAATAATTTTGAAAAATGTAGGCCTCTATTTATATGCATTAAAATATGTAAATAATGATCCCTTCAAAATGTAATTAACTTTGGGAAATACATTTGCCCCCTAAAGTAAAAATTAGAAATATCTCTTAACTATTCAAATAATATTTAGTTAAACTACACACCGTAAAAGAAATCTACATAAAAAAGTAAATGTAATTTACTTACTTTTTGTAGCTGTTAAATGCAGGTAAAAATATCTTTTAAAATTGAAATGAAAAATCGACCTATGGAATGATACTGGCACGTCTTGTTTGTGAATTTTTTTTTTGTACTCGCAACATTTCAAGGATCTATTGAAACACTTTCCACCCATTATAACACCCCCCTCGCAGGCCATATATTTCTGCCCTAATCCCTTCAAATACACGCCAGGAGTTTTCCCGACTATAAAAAAACAGCTGGTGTCCACTTAAGAGATCTTGCGTAGATAAGGAAGGGTATAATAAAACAATTTTGAACAGTAGGCAATCCGATATATATTGTCAACTGCTCGGCCACTCAGTTCTGAACAAAAGAATTTTTGTGGATGGGAAATAGCTAGACGGGGGAGGGGTGTATAAGCTTTGTTCCCTCGTTAAAGATACAATAGTCGTCCCCGTAATTTTCCCATTAAGTTTAGGGACATCTGTAGGAATGAGGATGTGAGGAGATTGAGAGTTGAAATCGAGCCTTTGCACAGGAATGGGGATCTATCTCTGTCTAACGTCATTCTTTCCTATGCCACAGATTCAAGTTTATGTTTTTACTATGGGAAAATTGATTAAACAAAACAAAATTCCGGTGGGGCAAATCTGCATGACTGGTGGGGCATTTCTACACACTGGTAGGGAAAAATCCCCAACAACTCTATGTTAAAATATGCCCTGTAAAAATCTCTAAATAAAACTTTCGAAAGAAACACTCATTTAGGAAAATAGAAAACGTGTTTAGTTTGGAGGAGTAAATACTTAAATAACTTACATCGTTTTATATAACTATTCCTCCAATAATAGAACATTAAAAATTTCCTCTAGAATATTCGTGCTTAGAAAAATTAGGTATAACTTAAAAAGAATTCAAATCTTACTTGATGATAAAGTAGGAATTGAGTGAACCATTATTGTATACAGTTGTTTTTAAACCTTTTATAAACATTTTTCATAATGAAATGAAATATATACGTGATGTTCAGAACAAAGGAACGTTGTGATGTTCAAAACAGAGGAACGTTGTGATGTTCAGAACAGAGGAACGTTGAGTTTACAACAGGCGCTTTTGAGGAATATCAAAAGAATGAGTTTTAACATCAAGGGGGCGAGTAGGAGAGGGGGGATAAAAGCAGCTACTCCAGGGATAAGAAAATGTATTTATTTACGTAAAAACTTTCTGTTATTACCTGCTGCTGTTCAAAATGTGTGTTTTGTTTTAATGTTTATGTTCAACTTATATTTTTAGAAAGTATTTTTTTTCACCAAGAATATGGTAATTGACTCAATTTTTTCACAGAAGACACTTATGGATGTTTCATCAACGTGTTTTTTTCTAATTTAATTTAATTTTTTAAAATGTGTTTCACAAATTGAATGAAAATTATTATAGTGCAGTACTTTTATGTACAAATTCTTTAAGAAACCGTCAAGACTAAAGATAGACCCCGGCGCTTTTGTTTCACATAATTGTTTTACTTTATACGTTGCCAGTTGAGGTTGCCAATGGCAAGTAGTGACTGATAACCAGGCACGTAGGTATAGATTTTTCATGGGGGGGGGGGAGAGGGGCAACAGTTATCACTGTCATTAACTACTTTTAACAGTTGTCAAAAACTATGTACTTTTAAAATTAGTAAATCACTCCCTAATTATGAAATAAATTTAGAGAACAAATTTAAAGTTTGAAAATCTTTATAATAAATGTGTAGTAACGATTAGTTAGATAATTTATAGTTATGGTAGTTTAAAGATCTAATAAGCGTTTTAATTGACCAAACCTGGTAAAGAATAATATAAATTATAAAGGCTACATGATCTAAAATATAGTGAGAGTCAAAACAGTCGAAATTGCATGGTTTTGTGCAACCCAATCGCCACTGCTAATTTTAAATTAAACATTAAATATACATAATTTAATTCAGAGAAAATTATTTATTTATTACCAATAAATATTAACTTCCATAAATTAAATTTAAATTGTAAAGGTCATTTTAATTCAAAGATCTAAAAGAAACAAAACATTTACCACCTAAACGGCGCCAGGTGTTGTCCTCGTTATCTGATCATGGTTCAGCTCAGTTGGTAAGGCGTTCAGCTACTAATCAGAGGATTGGTGGTTCGAATCAGTGAAATGGACTTGACATAGAAAAGTAAAAAAGTAGTGATCTTGCGATCGGAGGGTTGCCAGCTTCGCTACAAAAATACAAGAAAGTCGTCCAGAATATCCAACAAATTATACTGGCGTGTATACGGGACTGGTGCACGATAAATCTGATCGGGGTCCAAAGTCCCGACGTCTATTGAAGGCGTTGGGTGCCAGTTCAGGTGTTTCCTCGTCATCTGACCATGGTTCTAAAATAACGAGGTGCATGTATGAATGTGTGTGTGAATGTGTTCCCGGGTCTTTCCTTCGAGATTGACCCCGAACCGTCACCAATAGCCCACTGTGCAGCTCTAGTGCGACGTTAATTAACAAAACCAACCAAACCAAACCGTTCGAGGTGGACCCCGAACCGTCGCCAATAGCCTAATATGCAGCTCCAGTGCGACGTTCAATGCAGTGTCCGTTCGGAGGTCAAATTTAAGTTTAATATTACAAGTTGGACAATCTAATCTTCCCTTGCTTTCATTTGCTATTTCTTTAGGTTGGTTTGGTTTGGTTAATTAACGTCGCACTACAGCTGCACAGTGGGCTATTGGCGACAGTTCGGGGTCTATCTCGAAGGTTTGGTTTGGTTTTGTTAATTAACGTCACACTAGAGCTGCACAGTGGGCTATTGGCGACGGTTCGGGGTCAATCTCGAAGGAAAGACCCGGGAACACATACACATACACATTCACACACACATTCATACATGCACCTCGTTATTTTAGAACCATGGACAGATAACGAGGAAACACCTGAACTGGCACCCAACGCCTTCAATAGACGTCGGGACTTTGGATTGGTTTTGGTTTGGTTTGGTTTTGTTAATTAACGTCGCACTAGAGCTGCACAGTGGGCTATTGGCGACGGTTCGGGGTCAATCTCGAAGGAAAGACCCGGGAACACATACACATTCACACACACATTCATACATGCACCTCGTTATTTTAGAACCATGGTCAGATGACGAGGAAACACCTGAACTGGCACCCAACGCCTTCAATAGACGTCGGGACTTTGGACCCCGATCAGATTTATCGTGCACCAGTCCCGTATACATGCCAGTATAATTTGTTGGATATTCTGGACGACTTTCTAGTATTTTTGTAGTGAAGCTGGCAACCCTCCGATCGCAAGATCACTACTTTTTTACTTTTCTATGTCAAGTCCATTTCCCGGATTCGGACCACCAATCCTCTGATTAGTAGCTGAACGCCTTACCAACTAAGCAACTGAGGCTCTCGGGACTTTGGACCCCGATCAGATTTATCGTGCACCGGTCCCGTATACACGCCGTTAATTTTTGTGGATGTTCTGGACGACATTCTAGTATTTTTGGTAGCGAAGTTGGCAACCCTCCGATCGCAATATCACTACTTTTTACTATTTTTTAGTCTAGTCCGCGCAAAAGCTCGAACCAGGGACCCTTGGATTCCCAGCTGACGCCCCAATTCACTCGGCCACGGAGGCCTCTATTTCTTTGGGCTCAAATTTTCCAAAATCAGGGATTTTTAAAACTTGCAATTCCCAACTTTTAAGGATTCCTGATTGTTAGGGGAGGGGGGGGGGTGTCGACTGGAACAAAATCGAAAATCACAAAGAGTAATAAAACAAGATTTATTTTCGAAATAATGCCAAAAATGCTCAGCCGTTCAGCGGCTGTAGATTACGCAATACTATATTTTAATGTAAAAAGTTTCATATAGACATTTGATGAAAGGGTGTCTGATCTATCTTTTTTTAGAATTAAAATAAAATAAAAAGTACGATATGAACCGACTGGTTTGCGTCCTGGGTCAATTACTGGTTGGTTAGTACAAAAAGTTAGAAGAAAAAAATCGGTCGCTTGTTTTTCGAGAAATTTAGATAATACTCAAAGAGCAGGTATTTTCGTGGGCCAACAAAAACAATAAATTAAAAACCATTATAGAAAACACGGGAGATGGTTTTGCTTTAGAATAAACTCGCAATTTATAATGAAATATTTTAAGATTAACGAAATTATGTGGTCTTGGTTCGAAGAGCTGTACCACATTTTGATTTCAATAGCATGTTCTGGAGCATCTCGTTTTTTCAACCCCGTTTGACGATCTTTTCCCTTCGTTATCTTTATTTCAAATTAAACCTAACATGACGTCATCGTGTTTTTGTCTCAATACCCCATGTTCACAGGGGTATTCTCCCCCCCCCCCCCTTCCCTCAAAAAATATCTCTATTTTTTTATGGTTTTTACAGTAATTCGGTTTTTAATTTTTTTTTATTTGACTTACAATGGGAGGGGTTTGAACCCCCTGAACCCCTCTCCTTACCTACGTGCCCGCTGACAACGCCCGTGACTGGCAAGGTCAGCGTGCCAGTCACTGGCGACGCCAGTGAAACCATGGCGCAAATTGTGCCATCAAAATTTTTTGGGGGAATTTTTTAATGGCTTTATTATTATTATTTTAAAATTTTTAGGGGAGAAATTTTGCGGGCAAAAAAATATTTAATAAGTATAGTACATTATATAATGTGTTCTAAGTCACTCGAATTTCCAGCGATTTCGAGAAACGCCTCTTCGGCACAAAAGCTGACTACATTGTAAAAATGTCTCTTGGTTGAAAACGCAGATCTTTCTTTTGTTAAATGTCATTTTTGAAAGATCTTCAAAATAAATTACAAACATTATCTGATGAATGAGTATGGAAGGATCCAGGACCGCTCTTAAGGGTGTGCGACGCCTGCGAACGCCATGAACACCGTGCTGTTTGCTTTTTTTAGCAGGATGCCCATTAACACGTTCGCTGCCACTGACGCGCTGGCGAGTGTTACGGTTACATTCTTTAAAATAACACGTAAAAGGCAATAGTCAACTTGCATCCTTTTAGACATCGGCAGTGAAAGTGTTAAAAAAACCTACGGAAGTATTTTAAAGAAAGTGAATTTATATTTTTAAAAACTCTATTAGAATATTTTTTATTTGTGTTTACTCGTATATCTAGGACGTACAAGTTTACTGATCTTTGCCCAGTTCAAACATTCAGAATGCACTTCAGTGCTGAGATTTATATTAAAAAATACTGTGAGGCATTAAGTTTTCCATTAGAAAGAATGTAAAAATAATAATAAATATGAAAATTGCTATAAACTCAGAACATGAAATATCATTTCATATCCTTATATCTTAAATTACGATTACATTACAAGAATTTTAAGCAATTGTTTTGATAAATATGAGGGTCAATTTGTTGATTCGATCTTTATGCTGATTCGATAATTATTCTTCATATATATCAATAGTTGAGCAACTGTTAAAAAAACTTCTAATGTTCATACTACACTTTGGAAAAGAAAACGCTGACTGCAGCAAATTTAACTTTTGCCTTTATAAATATGTGGCATACATTGTAAAAAAATTACTAGCCGAAAGCCTTTATCCTCTGGTAAACTGAGGGCCCCCTCTCACTTTTTTGAATGATTAAAAACTAATAAAAAATGTTTTTCGAAACACATTATTTAAAACTAAAAAAAATAGTGATATTACTTGTATTTAACAATAAACACTCATTAATATTGGCCCTTTGAAATGATTTCTTTAATGGAGTTTGTATATTGTTTGTTAATTGTATTAAATAATTTAAATTACATGTTTTCAAAAAGCATTTAATTATTTGAGTGAACTTTATATGAATGATTTGAGTGATTAATCGCAGAGTTATCTTTAATGTTTGTATGCCAAAAAATTAAGTTTATAAATTAGAATTTTTCGTAGTCGGCTTAAAATAATTGTAGTCTAAAGTTGTTTTTTATAAAACTACTGTGTTTTTTTCTTTGTTATTTAGTAAGTGAGGAGGAAGTGAGTTAAGAGTGTTACTTTGTTATTAAGTTAGTAGTGTTATTTTGTAACATTGTTATTTAGTTAATTTAACATAAAATAACTTAGTGTTCGGTTTGTTCCCATGTTGATATAATAATATTTTTACTGATTTATGTTTTTTTTTCAGTTTACTTCTCTTCAAAAACAGCTGGAGGAGGCCGGGAGGTACAGCACCCAGCTAGCAATCAGAAGACTGCGAGTTCGAATCGTCATGAGAACTCTATCAAAATTAAGTTGTATCGATCTCGTGATAGGAGGATTGCTAGATTCGCTACTAAATTACGAAAGTCGCTTGAAATTATCCTCAATGTAAATCGACGTGAAATCCGGACTGGTGGACTTTAAATCTTATCGTGGTCAAGATTAGACATTACCCAACTAGTAAGATTACATTTAAATTAGACAATGCTTGTGAGAGACTGTTTAATATTACCTAATATATATATACATAAAGAACGATGAAAAATGCTAATAAGTTGAAACTGGGAATTTTCGGCACTGTTAAGTTGGGAATTTTTAATAGTAAATTTGGGAATTTAGAATCGAAAAGATGGGAAATTTCTTGTTTCATCCCCCTCCCCCCAAAAAAAACATTTTGTGTGACGGCACTGTGATCCGGTAAGGGTTTTGTGTTTATGCGAGGCTCCTGAATTTAACAGAGAATTATCTGACTCCAAAGAAATGGAATTCAACAAAATTGATGTCATTCAGGGCTGCTGAAGAACTATTTTTAACTTCTATAATCTGCTGATATGACGTTTTACATAAAAACTAACTAGCCATGTAGCCACATTCGATTTTTGACATGAAACGTTTTTAAAATCTGCTACATGGGGTTTCAAGACAGACGCATCACGTTATGCTTTTAGGAAGATCCATTCTGACACTATAAATTCTATGAAAAATAGCAAGATTGACATGCGTCCTAAAATCTTGAATTTAAGCAAAGCAGATTAGGGCCACGGAGTCAGAGCCGCCCTGAACCGGCCGCCGCAGGGCCAAGTGCGAACCTAGACACGTTTTTCTTTTTCCTTTTAGTCGGTTCCGCCATTTGACCCCTCCCCCCGTATAAGGTGTTCTGCGTTGAACCAATACAACTTTCGAATCCCAACTCCCCAATCTCTAAGAAACAATGGAAACTTTTTACAAAAGATTGTCAAATTTGCATTTTGTTGGATAATAGACTTGCAAGAAGAAATTCATAAAAATAAATCTGTCATGTCCTTTTCTTAACGGTCAGCAATATTCATTAATTCTCAGGACGCCAGACAACTCATGATCGGTGATAAAATATATCATATATAAACAACTGCAAATAAAAAGTGATGCACCTGCAGTTAAGAATAGGAATTCCTTTTTCTTCATAATATTTAATTTAATATTTTTTCCCCTGGACTTTTTCAGTGACACGCGTCGCATACCCGTAAGGGCGGCCCTGCGCGGAGTAAGAAGGAATAGTTTGCGTATATTTCTTTTGTTGACGAGGTTTCTATTGGATCATCAGTCGATTTTCAATCTCTGTTTCTATAATCTGTTGACAAGGCCCTACTTAAAAACCCTTCTGACCGTGTTCCGATACAGACACGCGATATTTGTTTTTTAATAATTATTGTTATTTTCTACTTAGTTTTGTAAGTTAACTTCCTAAGTGGAAATATTTATTCAGATTTGAAGGGAAATTATTTTGGTTTTCCTTTGATTGGTACCATAGAAAATGATAAAAATAGTGCATATCCCCCGTGTATCGCAGGTCGAAGAAAAGGAATCGCTATGCTTTTGGATAAATAGGGGTTGTTATTCACTTTTCAAGCCCAGGACTTTGTTCCCTTCGAAGAAGACAGGCCCTTTCGAAGGAACTCATCAACAGACGTGAGCATACAGGTCAGCCAGGGAAGAGATGTTGCAGAGCACTGCAGACACTCAAAACTTATAAAACATAAGATGGTTATCAAGTTTAACACTTTTTCTGCGGGCAACCCACAGGCGTGCGAAACGCTTTTCAAAATAACACGTAAAAGGCAATAGTCGACGTGCATTATTTTAGACACCGGTAGTGACAGTGTTATACTAATTACATAAGAGTGCAAGTGCCCCTTGCCTTATTGACTAAACATTGTACTTCTACTACTAGCCAGGTACAAACTTACGTTCTAAATGAGACATAACCGTATTGTTAACCTTTCCGCCTGCTTCTTGAAATATTCGAATAATTTCTCCTGGAGATCTTTTATCTCTGCCGGGATGAATGATGACTGGAGTTTTAGTTTCTTCTTGAGCAATTGCTGTCGCTGTCAAAGATCTACGCTCAAAATCTGCAACAAAAACAATGATAATCAAAAAATGAATAGTCTGTTAAAATCATTTTTTTTTGTGTTCGAAATAGATCAGAGCCACATCAATAAATTATATATTTTAGCAGTTTTAGATGATAAAAGGTGTTACACATATGCTAATCTCCAAAAACAAATCATGATCTCATTAATAATATTTTTAAAGATGCTATGTAAATCAATAATTAACAGATTGGCGCATTCCACTAAACTCTAACTGTAACTTCTGGAACGCTCATAACCAGTTTCTTCTATGGGCGTTGTTGAAACCATACTGTAAGCAGCCATACTCTAGCCCAACTAATTTTTAAAAGGGATTTTCTTCTTCTTCTTCTTAAACCGTTATAGAAATGTTTAATTTTTTTTTATTTTCTACATATAGAATCAATTTGTATATCGCCAAAAATATAGTTTTTCATTTTGCTGCGGATCCACTTATTATTGGTTAAAATGAATGTCAAAGAATAGACATTCAAAATGGGTTTTAATGGGAAATAAAAAAAAAATAGCCAACAATCACTACAATTTGGCATATTTTAGCACGAACGTTATACGGATTACAGAGGTAGAAATAGAAGTGGGGTCCAATTTTTTAACTTTCAATTGGCTTCAAGTCAACAGACTGCCTTGCCTAATCCAGAAGTTACAGTTAGGGATTAGTGGCACATTCCCTCGTTTCTATCAAATACGGCGAACACTCTTCAGATAACTAAAGTTATTTTTTATTTTTTTTAAAGTGAAAATGCTAGTAATTGTAACAGAAATTGAATTATTTTGTTTCAATGAATCGCGGATACATATACGTTGTTTATTGATTTTGTTTGGCTTTGAAATTTTATCATATTGTTCGTATTTGATTAGTTTGCGTATCACAACAATTGAAAATGAACGGAATGCTAATATGAAAGAGTAAAATCGTTAAAATATTTCGTGACATTTAATGAGATTTCCAGTGGCGGCTCGTGGTCAAAAATGTTAGTGCAGCCGAAATCCCGTAAAACCCACCTATTTTCCCATAACCATACATGAACGGAAATTCTTTAATATTTATTACTAAAATCAAAGTTTCGTTTAAATTTTTACGACATGATAACATTCGAAAAAAAATAGTTACACTTACTTATTTTTTGAAAATTAAATCAATTCTCCTTTCTTTTAAACTTGCGAATCTGTCAATTTTAATATTAATTTAAGTAACGAAACAGCAACACACGTGTAAACTTATCAAGAAAACTATTTCCGTTTGGAGAGATTCTTGGAAATTCTCGGTTTTCCCCCAGCCCGCCCCGCCGATTCACGTACGAGCCAATCAATTCATCGCAGTCCCAGCAGATTTGAAAACCTCCTTTTGGGCTGCATTTGTTTCGTCACAACCTCCATTTTAGCGTAAAGGGAAGTCATGCTACGTAAGGTTGTCATGGCAACGATGCAGCTAATTTCGAACTTCGCGTTTTGACTGCAGTTTTGATTGAATGGAGTTTTTTCCTCTTCTGAATTGTGTATTACGGCAACAGGTTTGCTATTTATCGAAGATTTTTTTTTCTTACCGTAAAAATTTCGTCTTCATTTCCAATTCTAATCTTTATTTAAGAAAATTAGTATATATATATATAATTTTAGTTTTAAAGCAAGCACCCTAATAAAATTAGGTGCAGCCCGGCTGTATTTGCTGTAGTCCACGAGCCGCCACTGGATATTTGCATTGTTTTTAAGAGATGCTATAGTTTTGCACTGAATAAACAACTTTCTTATTGATAGAGTACTTCCTCACCTGCAAGAGGATAAGAGCACCCAACCTCTCCAATCACTCCGCATTTGACATTTGACCCATCAATGCCAATAAGTAAATCTTCATGTATTTTCGCTGTCATTTCTTCCACGCTCATTTGCAAGACAGATGAGGATTGGGAGCAACTGACGTAAAAACCTAAAAGGTATACAATAAAATGCAATACAGTTAGTTTCGATTGAAATGGACGAATCCCGCTTGTGAAGTTATTAATTTTCTAATCAAACATTATCTTGCTTAATTTGATCGAAGAATATTATGCAACTTGTTTTGTTGTATAAATATATTTAGTTAAAATTGGCATTTGAAATTGTTTTGGAATAAATGTAGGTTTTGTATTTTTTCAACTAACAGGCATATTTTATCATTAAATACTGATTAATTTCTAAAAAAAATTTATTTACAGAAGGGTTCCAAGTTAGGGCGAAATATACTCGCCTAAAATGTTCAAGGCGCACGTAAATTATGGAATTCTGAACACTAACTTCACTACACTAACTAGATAAAAGTAAAAGAAGAACAGCTGCTGGTTGTTTTCGTTTGCCAACAAAAGCAATAAATTGAAAACCGTTATGACCGTTATAGAAAACATGGGAGATGGTTGTGTTTTAAAATAAACTGCCAACTTATATGTAGTATTTTAAGAATAACGAAATTATGTGGTCTTGTCTCGAAGAGCCATATCACAATATGGGTTCCATAGCATGTTTTGGAGCATCTTGTTTATACTGTCCCGTTCGGTGATTTTTCCCTTTGCCGCTAAAAACAAAATGCTAGGCAATGAAACAGAATGACGTCATGTTAGGCTTAGATTAAGTAGGACTACCAGACCTCCCGGCACTGGCGGCCCGTGGTCGAAAATGTTAGTGCAGCCAAAATCATGTGACCCCCCCTATTTTCCAGAAACCATACATGGAAAAAAATTCTTTATTATTCACTACTCAGATCAAAGTTTCCTTTCAATTTTTACGAAATGATAACATGCGAAAAAAATAGAAAATACTTACTTTTTTTTTTTTAAATTAAAGCAATCCTGCTTTCTTTTAAACCTTCAAATCGGTCAATTTTAATATTAAACTAAATAACGAAACAGCAGGACCATGTTTTGAAACAACATGTGATCTTGTGATCGGAGGGTTGCCAGCTTCGCTGCAAAAATACTAGAAAAGTCGTCCAGAATATCCGCAAAAATTAACGGCGTGTATACGGGACTGGTGCACGATAAATCTGATCGGGCTCCAAAGTCCCGACGTCTATTGAAGGCGTTGGGTGCCAGTTCAGGTGTTTCCTCGTCATCTGACCATGGTTCTAAAATAACGAGGTGCAGGTATGAATGAATGTGTGTGTGAATGTGTTCCCGGTTCTTTCCTTCGAGATAGACCCCGAACCGTCGCCAATAGCCTACTGTGCAGCTCTAGTGCGACGTTGATTAACCAAACCAAACCAACCTGAAACAACAGCACACTGTAAATGTATCACGAAAACCATTTCCGTTTGGAGATATTCTCGTAAGTTCTCGTTTCACCCACGAAGAACCAATCAGCATATCGAACCTCAAGTGCAGCTAAAACAAGAAAATTCATTTCGGCTGTACCTTCTCACAAACGCAGTGCATTAGCATGGGAGGAATATCCATACTACGTAGAGGTTACCATGGCAACGATGCAGCCAATTTCGAATTTTGCTTTTCGGCTGCAGTTTTGATTGAATGGAGTTTCTCCCCCTCCTGAATTGTGTATCAAGGTAACAGGCTTGCTATTTATCGGAGGTTTTGTTTACTACCGTAGAAATTTCATTTTCAATTATAATCTTCATTTAAGAAAATTAGTCAAATATCTGAATTTTAGTTTTAAAATACACTAATAAATTTAGGTGCAGCCCGGCTGTACTTGCTGTAGTGGGCGAGCCGCCACTGCCTCCCGGTTTTCGCCCTTATCCCACCCAGGAAGCGTCCCAGGCAAGCTCAAGTCCCGGAATTTCACATCATTCATACATACAGGGTGCGTTCCATAAGTAATGCGACCAAATTCATAAAAAATCATTAATTGGACATATTCGTACAATTAGTTAAAAAATTTCTAAGTAGCACCCTCCTGCGTCTATAAATTTATGGAGGCGGTGTTTCCAGGCCAGGAAGGCCTTAGTCCATTGTGCAGTTCTAGTGTGACGTAATTGCTCCCATTGAGTTATTTTTTTTGTTGCAAAATTTTTTACGTATATAAAATAGAAATAAATATTAAAATACAAATAAATAATAAAACTACAAATAAATAATAAAAATACAAATAAATAATAAAAATACAAATAAATAATAAAAATACAAATAAAAGTTGAAAATACAAATAAATATTATAAATTAAAAAAATATATATATAAATATTAAAATATAAATAAAATATTAAAATATAAATAAAATATTAAAATATAAATAAAATATAAATAAAATATTAAAATATAAATAAAATATTAAAATATAAATAAAATATTAAAATATAAATAAAATATAAATAAAATATTAAAATATAAATAAAATATTAAAATATAAATAAAATATTAAAATATAAATAAAATATTAAAATATAAATAAAATATTAAAATATAAATAAAATATTAAAATATAAATAAAATATTAAAATATAAATAAAATATAAATAAAATATTAAAATATAAATAAAATATTAAAATATAAATAAAATATTAAAATATAAATAAAATATTAAAATATAAATAAAATATTAAAATATAAATAAAATATAAATAAAATATTAAAATATAAATAAAATATTAAAATATAAATAAAATATTAAAATATAAATAAAATATTAAAATATAAATAAAATATTAAAATATAAATAAAATATTAAAATATAAATAAAATATTAAAATATAAATAAAATATTAAAATATAAATAAAATATTAAAATATAAATAAAATATTAAAATATAAATAAAATATTAAAATATAAATAAAATATTAAAATATAAATAAAATATTAAAATATAAATAAAATATTAAAATATAAATAAAATATTAAAATATAAATAAAATATTAAAATATAAATAAAATATTAAAATATAAATAAAATATTAAAATATAAATAAAATATTAAAATATAAATAAAATATTAAAATATAAATAAAATATTAAAATATAAATAAAATATTAAAATATAAATAAAATATTAAAATATAAATAAAATATTAAAATATAAATAAAATATTAAAATATAAATAAAATATTAAAATATAAATAAAATATTAAAATATAAATAAAATATTAAAATATAAATAAAATATTAAAATATAAATAAAATATTAAAATATAAATAAAATATTAAAATATAAATAAAATATTAAAATATAAATAAAATATTAAAATATAAATAAAATATTAAAATATAAATAAAATATTAAAATATAAATAAAATATAAATAAAATATTAAAATATAAATAAAATATAAATAAAATATTAAAATATAAATAAAATATTAAAATATAAATAAAATATTAAAATATAAATAAAATATTAAAATATAAATAAAATATTAAAATATAAATAAAATATAATTAAAATATAAATAAAATATTAAAATATAAATAAAATATAAATATAATATTAAAATATAAATAAAATATTAAAATATAAATAAAATATTAAAATATAAATAAATTATTAAAAACTAATATTAGTCTAATTCTGTCACATTTTATTTACTTTCGCAAAATTGTAAATGCAGTCTCTTATACAGCTCTAGGGCACATTATTTTCAACAATCAACTATTCCTAACATAACACCTATGATGTCACAACCCACAGCTTATAATTAAAAATGCGTAGATGCAGTGCGACGCCATTTTCCACCAATACCCAATAAAAACGCAAAATAAAAAACGCAACTTCCACGTCACGTGACACTCCGAAAGCCCTCTAAGTCACTACCCTTCACTCCTCACACCCGCCTAAATAATGTTATCATCAAAAAAGAATCTGATTGGTCCGTGCACGTTCCTCTACATACAACACTAGCGCCGCCATGCGGTTAAAACCAGAACTAGTAAAACCTTGTCTCGACCTGCATGCGACGCAATCTTGGATGAGTCATCGACACATGTTCCCCAACCACTCCCACGTGACTCCTATCTTGCATGACGATATCTATGTTGCACATCCTGAAAGACGTCATCTGCTTACATCAGCGTCTACCAAGACAGTGACGTCACCCATGGCGGTCATTTTGAATGAGTCATCCTCCACTCCTGATCACGTGACATCTCTCAATTAGGCCACGCTCTAAATCAGATAAGATCTCCCAGATCCACAGCCTGACAGCCGAGATCCACGTTTTAGGACCGTTACTCTACGATTACTCCTCGTACTCCACGGATTAGAACCCGTCAAATTACACTACTTAGATAGTATTGAAGTAATATGTACTGTCAATTGAGTGGGACAACTTTACGGTTTCTAAAGTTCTACTCTCTGCCAAATTTCTGAACTAGTTTGGGCTAATGTTTTCACCGCACAGAGCAGACGTTGAATGCTTGGTTTTCTCATGAACTTGGTAGGACATAAACCTTTTAAAAACTGGCAAAGTTGTCCTAGTTGACGGCACTTAGTTTGTGCATAAAGTAAAAATAACAAGTGAACTATTTTTAAAGTATATTATAAAATGTTTACCTGTTCCAGTTATAATATTGACACCACTTTCTTTTGAGAGAGCCGTTAAAAAGTGAGCCTGATCTTGTGCTCGTAAGCCGACAGATCCATTGTCGACAATTGTGCCCCCACCGTGCTTTTTGAAAAAGTGCATCTCCTCCTTCACGGCATTGCGGACATCCTTATCATTAAACTCATTATTTTCATCAAAAGAGTACCTATATGAGAAAATGTTAAGCATGTTTAGATGTCGTCGCAACTTGCCATATTCGACATTTCATGTACTTCCTGAAACTGGGCAATCCATATTCTTTGAAATGTCTGATATCCTTGGGAACATCTTGCAACCACCCCAGGGCCCGATTACCGAATAGGCCCGTGAAGCCCGAGTTTACATTTGAGTTTTCTAAGGGGCCCCCCAAATCACTCATGCCATAAAACTACTTTATATTAGGGATGAGCTTTATTTGAATAACAGATATAAAATATCATTATTTCAATTTCCGATAATTAAAAATATTATTTATAAGAAATAACAGTTATTTATGTGCTCAAAAAAAGCAGTATTTCGAAATCATTTTTTTTTTTTGAAAGAATATGTTTTTCAAATAACAGATGCGCTGTTTAATTTTACCCAGAAACACATAAACCGTCAAAACAGGGCAAGTTAAAAAAAAGAACAGGTTAGAAAAAGAGCAGGTCAACAGAGATTACTAATGTTACTAAAAAGGAAGGGAAATGGAAGAACGATCTCTTCCCACATTCATGAAGGCCTTGGTTGAAGCAAACTTACTCCGGAATATCACATTCCAGTCATAGAGTAATGATCCCAGTAACAAGCAGGATTGAATAGTAATGATTAAGTCACTTCGTTATTGGCACGTGTCCAAATTGCGATCCAAATTATTTCAGGATACTGTTTATATTTTTACGATAAAAAATATTTTAGATTTGAAATATATTTTTTGAAGGTTATAGATATTGTAATTTTATCGGAGATTGAATCGGGATATTTTTTTCTTGAGCGTTCTATTCTGAGAAAGTTTGTTGCTTTGTGGGAAGGATCAGAAGGGATAGTTCAATTCATTTGGTGTGGGGAAGGTTGGTTAGAACGAATGAATGTTTGAATCAGTTTTCGTGTGTATTTTGTTTATATCATAGAAATTCTTTAAGAAGTGGGGGTTCGGAGAAATATATTTTGCTTGCGCTTCGCATTTAGCTGAAAGATTTGAACTGAAAGAGATTATTTGGTACTCCTCGTCGCATTGTAAAAGGTAAATAGCATACATATAAAATGTTATTATTTTTCTTATTTCACGGTCTGGTATATTGCGCTATATTAAATAAAAACAAAATTTGAGTGAAAGTTTAAAGTGCATGTGTTGACAATAATTGAATAGCAATGAATTTTTTTATGTGTATATAGAGATCGCCAATATGCGTTAAATGATGTAAAAATGATTAAAAACATAATATTTATATAATAGAAATAATTTATTGAAATATTATAAAGTTTTGGATCATTAACATTACATTAATGAAAATAATTCCTACCATCAACTGATAAAATTTATGAAAATTTATCATTTGATATTTTGTGGCGCCTAATTCCGAGTTTGACATCATTTTAGATAGCTTAAGATATCAAATAACAGTTAAAAATACTAATTATTTCATTATAATATCGTAATAACTGTCGTTATTTAATAATAAATACTAAGCTCATCCCTACTTTACATCCCTAGCTATACTCGAGGACAACCTAAGTTGAACTTGAAGTGGAAGCTATGATATGTATAAATATTCAATTGCTTTATGCTCAACTTAGGTTGTCCCCGAGTATAGTTTGCAAATAAATTGTTTTCAAAAATACATAAACATACTTTAGTAAAAAAAAATTCATCAATTCGATGTGTGGTTCAATCTGTGCGTAAATTTGGAAAGAGAAAAATTAATAAATACAAAAGATTAGGAATACATAATAGTATTTAGTTTTTAATACATTTTTAGTGCATATAACTGTTTGATTTGATGTTCCATATCTCTATTTGAGAGCAATGGGGACTCCCGTTTGAAAGCGGGTTTTTCTCGCTTTGCATTCCTAATCGGGCCCTAAAACCTTTCAAATCTTAATTAACCACATCTACTATTTAAATAAAACAAACATGATAGTCAGTTACTCTTCCCAAGCTTATGGGTACAGAATTTTGGGAGCCTGTGCTTGCTTGTACATATATCTATAGATAACTATAACAATATTTTCCCTATCTTTCTGATTGATGTAAAAGTCAAATTTTGTTTGTGCAAATATTTAATCGATTTTAATGAAACTTGACAAGCTTAAACTAGTAGTTCAAAAGTAGGTTTAATAACATGTTGATGTCTTAAAAACGAACCAAGTTATTACATCTAAGTGTGCACCTATTTGGATTATTTTTTTTAAAATAGAGGACAATCTCATCGTGTGTATGAATTTTTCATAAAAATCCTTTAAAAAAATATCTAAACCGCTAATATTTTTTTTTAAATATCAAAACCGCTATTAGGGCTTTTTTTTTATTTAATAGGGCTTAGCTATAGGTTGGTTTTTTCCCATGAAAGTGTAACTTTTCTGTCAAATGCATTTATTTTATAAATATTAAAAACAATTATTTAAAAAAAAAATTAATTAAAGGGACACAGTACCCAGAAAATGATCAAAACACAGATTTTTTTTATTATCCTAAATTACTACTACGACATTTCTAAACATATATGAAAATTTTCAGAGCTTAATTTAATATATTTCGGAAGTTATTTGCTTTTGTATGGGTGACAGACGGTTAAAAGTGCACTGCAGTGCGGGCAAGTTCACGTTTTAGGATGACCTAGATGACCCTGCTAGGATGACCGTAGTAAAAAACACTGATTTAATCTTATTGTATACTTAGAAATATGATACGAAGTTAAGTAATAATTCAACAGTATCTATGACTATTTAATATATCTCCAGTGTTGTTTATTTTTTTTCCAGGCATTATATTTGAAATACTAATGCTAAATAATATATTTGAAGTACTTCTAAATAGTGAAGACATAAATGCACTTTCAGATAAATGAATAGATAACTCTAAAATTAAAAAATATATATCTTGTGCTTATGAAGTTATATATTTTTTAATAATATATTGAAACACGAATATAAATTTAATAAAATTGCTATAAAGCTCCCCCAAAATTAAAAATTGACCAAGTATAAAAGTATTTGTTTATAAATACACTTACCTTGTTACAAAGTACACTATATTTTGATATAGTTTTATATATGACGATAGTTTTTTTTTACATTTGAAAACTTTAAATCGCTTTTTCTCAGTGTTAATTTTTTTGCAAATTGCTACATCTAAAATACTAAGGACATGAAACGTCTTTCAGTTTGGTTAATAGGGTGACGCTTGATAAAACCGCGTGAAAGGGAAGTATGTACTGCGCTTGCGCAGATGGCATCTAAGAATAAAGCAATTGTATGCGATCTGTTTACGGAGCGCGAATGCTAAAATTCACCCGGCAGAGATTCGAACTCGCGCTCAATGCATCCGCTCTGATGAGAGGTTGCTTACGACTCTCGGCTTGTGTGAAAGAGGAACGTTAACAAGAAAATTAAATGAAAAACTTGTGGGTTAAGGATTTGTTTTTAATTCAAAGAATTTTAAATAACAAGTATATTATCAAAGCGTTTGATTTTTTTTTAAATAAAACTTTTTAACCAAGTATATCTTTTTTAAGGAACTATTACTTATTTTTATTTTTTACTGTTTATGCCCCGGATGGAATTCGAAATCTCAATGTATGGCCCTACTTTTCATGAGGTGGCAGATGTAATATTTTTAGCCTTACTTTAGAAATAGAGCCCAAATTGTTTTTTCATTCGATATGGGTCAAGTGTAACCCAACTATGAAATTTTTACTTGTTGTCAATTTTACATTTCTTTTTTCAATGTACAGGGGGGCCTCTAAAGTTATTCTAAATTAACAAAGTAACGCAATATAGTAAATTGTTCAAGTTATTATTATATGCTTATAATATATCAAATTAAAGGTCTTTTGAAGCAGATTATGAATATATATATATTAAAAATTCATACATATTATTTACAAGGAGATATGACGCCAAAAGCTTTGGAGCTATCATGACATCAGCAATGGTTAAGTATTTTACAATTGCTTCAGTATTATTGACCAAAATTGTTCAAGAATATAGAAGTATGCAGGTATATCTGATAGAAACGATATATCAATGCGCTTACTAGAGTTTTGGGGGAAAGGACTCAAGATAATGCTTGCAGTAGTGACATTAGCAGGGGCTCTATCGACTGAAGGTAATAATCGGAATTCAATTAAATATGTCACTAACACTGAAAATTAAAATTCTTTATACTTTAAATTAAAATACTATAGTTCAGGTTTTCAATGGTTGCAATTCCATCCATTAAATATATAATTTAATTTTTCATTGTATGACTACAGTGTTTGTCTAACAGTATTGGAATTTTGAAGAAAAAAAAATAAAAATAATGCAAACCTTTTAAATAAAATTTTATATTAATAAAATCGACACATTTCGACAAAAATATTGCTAATAATAAATTTCAAATTAGCATTTACAATCTCCTCAAATATCATATAATACTTAGCATCTTAAACCATCATTAATACCATCAGCAATAATATTAACTAGGTTACAACAATTCTTAAGCAGTGGCACATATCAATACAACAATACAGGTTATATTTTCTGCAGCTGAAAACTCTGATTTTGCATCCTCCAGAATTGGCATTTTCACAGGTCCCAAACAGCTTCCGGTGCTAGTGGAAAAGTGTAATGTTCTGAAATCAATTGTCCATTGATTTCGACCCAAGAAAATGCATTTACGTTGGGTATAACTGGACATGGAATATTAGATGTCTTTAAAATCATGCTGTGTTGTTGCAATCCCTATATATATATATATATATATATATATATATATATATATATATATATATATATATATATATATATATATATATATATATATATATATATATATATATATATATATATATATATATATATATATATATATATATATATATATATATATATATATATATATATATATAAGATCCACCCAAATTAGAGCATCAGCATGTTTTCCTTCAATACGAAAATAAGTTTCACTAATCGAAAGCTTCTATTCCTTCATATGAATAATTGTTTAACTGGGGAATACATTTATAGAAATCTACAATACACATACATATCCGTATTTAGGGTATACCCATTTTGTAATACACATCAAGTAATATTTGTGGGTCCCTTTGCGAAACATCCTCCATGGCATGGGGTATGATTTGTTATTCAGCCTCCTCTAAAGTGTGCTTGTTGAAATTATCGATACTATTGTAATTAATCATAATCGTTTATATTTGATATTTTCTAATTTCGTATCTGGCAACATCTGTTGCATTCTTCTTTTCTGTTTACATTTAAAGCTTGCACGCTATAGTTTTTACCGTCCATTTATTTTTAATAAATTCGTTCTCAATCATCCTTGTGTACCATAAATTACTTCCACTAGCTATTATAAAGTATAAATCCATCAGATTATGGCCTCCAGTACATTAGGTATAAATAGTAGTTTCGTTTCCGGACTTTGCCGTACATACAGTACATAACGTTATGGCAGACTTCAAAAGCGATGTTCTAAAGTTGAATAACAACAATTATTCAAACTGCAAATATAAAGTATAGCTACTTTTAATGAAGGACAATTTATTTAAGAAAGTTATTGAAGGCGTTCGATCAGCTGCTGAAGAAAGAAACGGAAACCAAAAGTTGGACGATTGGGATGCTGCTGACAATAAAGTTCACGCCTTCATCGGTCTTACAGTATCAGGGACAAAACTACAGCGAAGTCTATGGGGGACACTCAAAGAATACCATGAAAAGAGCACATTGACCAATAAAGTGCATCTGATGAGGACAATATGTTCGTTGAAACTTGAAGAAGGTGGTAATGTTCCGCAACATGTCACCAGAATGCAGGAGTTATTTATGAAATTAAGTGACTTAGGCGAACAATCCTTGTCGGACAATTGGAATGTGGCAATGCTTCTCAGTAGCTTGCCAAACAGTTTTGACACTTTGATAACTGCTTTGGAGACGCGTACAGAAAGTGAACTGACGTTTGCTGTTGTACAGCAGAAGGTCCTAGCGGAGTATGAGCGGAGGCAACATGCAGATGCAACTCCTGGTGTTTCTCAGGAAAAGATGCTGAAATCCGTCTCAAGTAAAGACTTCAAGAAAGCCGCATCAAGTGCTATAAAGTGTTTATTTTGCAAGAAAGTGGGCCACCTAAAGCAAACATGTAGGAAGTACATCAAATGGAAGGAAAATCATCCAGATAAAGTAAATGTTGTCGACAGTTCCAAACCAAAGGCTAGTTTATTCACTGTCGGAGTTCATAGTGATAGTTGGATTTTAGATTCAGGGGCAACTCGACATGCAACGAATAATCATAATTTCTTCACTTCTTTGGATAAGTCCTATGTGGATCGAATTGAAGTTGCTAATGATGATCTTGTGGATGTTCGGGGAATCGGTACTGGAAACATAACTGTCACGAATAAAGAAGGAGCTATCACACCTATTCCTGTTTGTGATGTTCTATACGTTCCAAAAGTTGTCGGAAATCTAGTTTCTGTTCATTAATTGACTAAAGACAATTTTTCAGTGAACTTTACCAAAGACTGCTGTGAAATTCTAAAGAATGGTCATCAATTGGGTTTTGCTAATACTGTGAACAATTTGTACAGACTGTGTCAACCACATAAAGTCAACTCTGTGATTGAACATAAGGAAAACTGTATACATACATGGCATCGAAAAATGAAAAGGTCAACTAAAGGCATACCTCCAAGGAGACTGATTGAAGAAGTGCATGTGGCACATGAAGAAGTCGAAGAGAAAGAGCCCAGATCCTACAACGAAGCAATTTCCAGTAAATTTAAAGAAAAATGGCTCGATGCAATGCAGGAGGAGTTTACATCCTTAGAAGAAAGTGAGACATGGGATCTGTGCAACCTTCCAGAAGACAGAAAAGCAGTCGGCAGTAAATGGGTATTCAAAATAAAGAAGAGTACAGACGGAAGTACACGGCAGTTTAAAGCACGTCTAGTGGCTCAAGGATTTTCCCAGAAGTACGGTGAAGATTATGACGAGACTTTTGCACCAGTAGTACGTCAAACAACCCTACGTACTATGTTATTAGTAGCAGCTAAAGATAATCTTGTGGTTCACCACTTTGATGTTAAGACAGCATTTTTGAATGGTGAGTTGACTGAAACAATATTTATGAAACAACCACCTGGCTTTGTCAAAGAGGACTCGACAGAAGTATGCCTTTTGAAGAAAAGCATCTATGGTCTTAAGCAAGCTGTTAAAGTATGGAATGAGACAGTGCATAAAGTTATTGTCAATGCTAATTTCCAACAAAGTGAAACTGATCCATGCTTTTATTTTAAAAGATCATGTGATAGCATATGCTACATTTTAATTCATGTTGATGACATTTTAGTGGCTGGCAAGTCCGAATTTGAAATACATGAAGTTGAAGTTACTTTGTCAAATCAATTCAAGATAAAAAAAAATCTGGGACCTGTTCATCATTATCTTGGAATTGATGTTACCAAGGACTCTGATGGTAATTTTGAACTATGTCAATCAAGTTACATAAAGAAAATTGCGGATGATTTTGATCTGTCATATGCTAAGCCAGTCAAGACACCTATGGATCCAAACTATGAAAAGTTGGAACCTGATGATATGTTGGCCAATAACAGCAAGTACCAAAAGCTACTAGGTTGTCTGTTGTATGTGACAATAAATACGAGACCAGACATTGCAGCAAGCGTCAGTATCCTTGCACAGAAACTTTCTGCACCATGCCAGGAAGATTGGACTCAACTGAAGCAAGTCACTAAGTATCTGAAATCTACAGCAGACATGAAATTGAAATTGAGCAACATCCGAATGACAGAAAACAAGTCATTTCATGGTTATGCGGATGCAAACTGGGCAGAAGACCGAAGAACCAAAAAGTCAAATAGTGGATACGTGTTCTTCTTAAATGGCTGACTCATAAATTGGAGTTGCAGAAAGCAAACATGTGTTTTCTTATCATCTACCGAGGCAGAGTATATTGCTTGTATCTCAGGCATGTCAAGAAGCTCTGTGGTTACTCCGTTTGTTGAGGGACATGTTCCAAGATGTTGACAATGGAACTGTAATGTGCGAGGACAATCAAAGTTGTTTGTGCTGGGTTAACAGTGGAAAATTTTCAAATCGAAGCAAGCACATTGATACAAAGTATCATTTCATTAAAGACTGTGTCGAAAATAAACTAATTGAGTGTGCTTATTGTCAATCCGAGTCAATGGTTGCTGATCTGTTAACAAAACCTCTACCTGTAAAAAGGCATTGTATGATTAGGAAAATGTGTGGAGTCATATAAGCGAGGAGGAGTGTTGAAATTATCGATACTATTGTAATTAATCATAAACGTTTATATTTGTGATATTTTCTAATTTTAAATCTGGCAACAGCTGTTTCATTCTTCTTTTCTGTTTACATTTAAAGCTTGCACGCTATAGTTTTTACCGTCCATTTATTCTTAATAAATTCGTTCTCAATCATCCTTGTGTACCATAAATTACTTCCACTAGCTATTATAAAGTATAAATCCATCAGTGCTAACCATGTTTTATAGGTGGAATAGTAAAAACATCTTATAGGTTCATATTAATCAGGGAAGCTATCGTGCAGCGCTCCGCGCTTTTGTAGGGGCCTCACGGTCAAAGAAAAAAGGATAAAACAGAATTTGTGTTAAGTTATCTATGCAAAAATTATAGCCGCCTTTAACATTTGCAGTTGCCTGGCAACTACATTTGTAGTCCAGATTGGCTTTTCGAAAATCTGACACATTTTTCTAATTCTTATTCAATCCTATTTATAAGTTTATGTGAAGAACTAAAAGAGATTCTCTACCTGTAAAATGCTTGTAATTCTCTTCTTGCTAAACGCGGCCCTGATATTACTAACCATATTGGTATTGTAAGACACAACAATAGCCTTCTCCTCTTAAAATTTGTCATTAATTTATCAGATATGTACTTTATTAATTTTGCCTTGGACTACATGTATTAGAAAATTCTTCACACTCAATATTTTTGTACTATCTGTCTCATGATAGTGAAATGTAAATGATTTTTCTTCCTTTCGTGGATCCATTCAATATGTTAGTCAAATTTAATTCGCACAACATCTTAAGCAGTAGCTATGATATTATTTTTCTTAAAATATTTGATTTCCAACGGAAATCCATAGTTTATGTCGGTAGAACTCTCTATAATTATTGTACAATGCACATTTCATCAACCAAAAACACATACTTATGACAAGTTATTGGCATTTCTGGAATGTCGCCTGATGGTAGTTAAACGAGAGAATGTTTCCGATACGAGTTCTTGCTTGGTAGTTAGCATATGTATAGAGCCATCAGGATTGTAATTTGGAGGGGAGATATGAAACTCATATATACAAATAGCATTTTGGTGGTACTAAATCTGGACTAGTCTGCCCCAACAAGTAACCTATAAATCAGATCACGCTTCTGCCTAATTAACATGGGCGTTTTTGTATAAAATGCTCTTGCCTTCCACGTGTATGACGGGCGATCGTGTGGTTTACAAACTTTTGTGTGAATAATAATAATAAAAAGAAAATTTAGATAGAAATGGAGATAATTTTCTTCTACATAACGAAAATAAGAAATTCGGAATTATTGTGTGTGTGTGCGGGGGAGGGGGGGGGGTGTATTGGGTTCGGACCCAATACAAGGCGGGGGGATCCGGCCTATGACCTGAAGGGAATCCAAACCCCCTGGACCCCCTCCTTGGCTACGTCCTTGCGTGGGGGGGGGGGGGGGAGGGGTTATAAAAAGTCCGCGCTTTTAGTAACTGATCTTTGACGTCTCTCAACTACAAGGGGTTCCAAAATCAGTCTCCTTCAATTATTATAGACAGACGGGATAGTGTACACTTTTCGGCCGTTTCCTTAACCCAATACCTTCGGACGATTTTCAAGAGGAAGCCACCAACGGTCCTATTCAAAGAAATTTCTTTCTTCTTTCACCCGATAAACACTTGTCAAAAGAATGAAGTGGGGGCAGGGACAGACAGCCTCCTTTACTTTCTCATATCTCGGACACTTTTGGAACTGTATTCGTGTCACCTCAGCGGCCGCAGCCCCATAAATCTCAGCTGGAAAGGAGTTTCAAATGAGGCAATAATTGCGCTTTTCTTAGATATGTCATGGCTCCCTGTTTTCAAAATTGATACTTTATTGGAAAAAAAACTGCGTTGACCTTTAAGAAATTATTTTTTAAATATTGTTTTCTTCAAGAAATCACCCGGCCACTTTTTAAAAATATTAATCGGCCACCCGGGAAAATTCCAGGTCAACCCTATGGCCAGTCCGCCACTGTAATACTACCTCATAACAAGATTTGAACACAACATCATCAAGTTATGCTTAGCTTTAGCGAAAGAGTGATTTAACACACTGTTAAAAATAGGTATTAAAACATAAGTAAATTGTACTCATTTTTGAGTACATTCGATGCTTATCATATCTTCAAATACATAAATTTCAATTTTGAGAAAGACATGTACTCAAAATTAAGTACGATCAATAAAAAGAGTAGATGCGAGCCTGCATAGGCCGCCTTCATAAACCACTTTCAATAAATATCGACAATTACAACCAAAACTTACCGGGAATCGAGCAATGACATACAAGCGCGCATATGAGAGATCTTTGCAAAAAGATAACTAGTATTTTACAATAGCCCCCCCCCCCCCCTCCCTTCCCCTTCAGCATTAGCCATGTTTATTGAAGCTGGATTGTCAAGAAAACAGTATGAGGTAATTAGGCAGCCTAATAAATAACTGTATCCATGCTATTTCGTCTTACAAAAGAATAAAATATAATGTTATCCAATGGAAACATCATATAAAGTTACAGCTGCCTGTGCTAAAATAAATTTGCAGGACTGGTTGAATCTTACTGTTTTTAGGCTTTTTATGTATCTAGAAGAGGCTGTGATGGATCATAACAGACACGTTTAAAAAAAATTCATGGATTCAGACGTCAATATATTTTAAAGTTCGCTTGTTCCTATGCAGTTAGTTTATAAACAAGATAATAAAAAAATTATTTGGCAGAATCCAACACCATTCTCGCCTTGCTGTTGTCGACCCATAAGAATTATATTTGTAGAAGATTCAGTTGATATAACAAATGAAGAGATTCAATATGTAGAAAATGCTGCTAACAGATTAGAAGAAACAAAAGTGACACTCCACCAAAGAAGTTACTCAATAAAGCATACTTAATAACACCTACAAAAACAAAACAAACAACACCTACAATATTTGAAGCTAAAGTATGCAATGCAGCAACTAATACACAATCTACTCTGAAATGCTATATATGCGGATCAACATCCGAAGAGTTTAACGACTTGTGGAAACGTAAAGAGTAAATGAAAAGATTTATTGAAATTTTTGAATGTCGATATTACACGCAAGAATTCGCCTTTTTGAAAGTTTATCGCATTAGCATATAAGCTACCAATAAAGAAATGGCGTGTGACACAAGAAAATAAAAAAAAATTGTGAAGGAAATGAAATTAAAAATTCAACAAGAGTTTTGAGAGAAATTGAGCCTTATTATGATGTTCCGAAGCATGGATTTAGCAACTCTAACGACGGAAACACGTTTTTTGAAGGTCCAGAACTAGCAGCCGAAATAACCGAGCTAAAATCTCAGTCAGTTCATATACTGTATTAAAGTAATATTGGAACAATTTCCAGTGGACATAATATAAGCATTGAAAAATTTAGTGATAAGACAATTCGTACACCAAAAATGTATGTCAAACTGTATTCGTAGCATCCTATGATGCTTACTATGCACAAAATTCTGTTACATGGCCCAGCTTTCGTGAAACATGCCTTATTGTCCATAGGACAGCTATCAGAGGAGGATGCAGAAGTACGTATTAAAAAATTTCGGGTGAGAAAATTTTGCGAGGAAATTTTACGGTATTCTATTTACGGTAAATACGGATATTCTGAATAGATTGCTCCTCAGCTCAGATCGTTTCATAACGGGAATATGAACAAAAAGGGAAAAAAAACATTCTAAAAGTTTCTTTACAGAAACCTTACAAATGCTTCTCCCAGCTAAGCATTTCAGATGGTATTGAAGACAATTCCCCATCTTCGGATGAAGAAGACTTATCTTCAGACGAAGAGCTAAGAATGCCATCGTCAGCAGAATAAATGAACCTGTTTTATATTAAGGTGCCTAGTAGTTTAGTTAGGTACAAGAAACTTTATTATTAGCAGCCTTTATTATAGACAACTGGTAGTAATAAAGAAAACTTTTCTTGTAGGTTAGTTCATTAACAGTGAAATTATATTTTGATTTGTCTACAATATCAGCTTATATAAATATTTATTTAAATATATAGCTGCATTATTTAGTGTAAATAAATATATACGAGAAATGTTATTTTGAATGAAAAATGCTAGATTGAAAGAAAGAAATTACTTATTTTATACTACATAAATTATTTTTATATTGATAATTCTATCTACTATATTTCTGTGTCTTATTTGGTTTAATTTTCAGTGCAATTTCAATTTACATATTTGTGCATTTACATTTCCGAAATGCTTTAAAAAAGCTACATCATTAGTTAAATACATACAAAATACACATGTTTTAATGATCTTAAAAACCCTTAAAATAAATTTATGTTCCTTATCAATTACACACAGAAAATATTTTTGTCAGGCTAGGTTCGGCCAAATACTACACTGTGCGCCGGTGCTATCACCGGTCGATTCGGTTCTCCAGGTGTGTGAAAAAGCGGCCTTAGGCAAAAGCCATTTTTCGTTGAAAGTAATGGAATAAAGTTTTTATTCCTCAAATACATAAACAAGACAATGAAGTGTTTGAAAACGATACTATTCACGGTTGAAAGTCAATTTTATGTTTTTGGATTCCATAGTTATACAAATACAAATATTGACGACCAACAACAGACTCAAAGCTCAACAATATTGGTCCTAACTATCCCCCAATGCATATTTAACTTATTAAAATCCATTACTTCTGTACAATTAACAATATTCTCTGGCAAGTAGTTCTATTTGTATATTACCTTGTTATAGAAATATTGTTTTCTCCTTTCCCGATTAAAATGGAATTTGTTTAATTTAAACTTATGACCTCTCGTTCTATCATTCATATTAAAAGGTAAACCCTTCGCATCCCCTTGTTTAATAAATTTGAACAGTTGAATCAAATCTCCCCTAACCCTTTTATCTTCTAGAGCATACATATTCAAATTTCTTAATCTATCTTTATAATTCATGCCTGAAAACTCTTGGATCTTGATAGCGGAATGAAGAAGACATTTTACTCTGTTCTGAGGAAGGGATAAGTGGATGAAGGAAGTATGTAACAAAAAGTAAAATTTAAAATATTCGACTTTAAAAATTTCATTTCGTATTTGGTTGTGGTTACATACCTCCTTCAAAACACTAATATCTGTTAACCTTCTATTAACCGCAATTGGTTAGGCAGACACAGCGAGGACTGCGCACACAATTTCATTCACATTTGTTTGACTGGTTTCATGTCAAATACATGTTTTTGTGAAGAAACATTTGTATTGTTATTCTTTTTACATCATTAATAAGGATGTCCAAACCTTGGAGGTTGTATAATTAGGTGGTTTTTTTAATGGGTTTATTAGTGCGTGGCCTATCAAGCACATTAAGTCCAAACTCAGCGGTCAATATATTGCGACCGACGGAAGGTTAATGAGGCTAATACAGTGCTGCTATCAGTGTCAAAAAACAGACTAATCCATACCTCCTTCATCTAATAACTTCATCTACAACTAATAAAATACATATCTCCTTCATCCACTTACCCCTTCACATATTTAATATATTTGTGTAAAATTTTCACATATAATTTTTTTTTACACACGAGCGCACACACACACACACGATGAGTTACAAAAAAAAAATACTGGACAAATACTTTTGTCACATTTAACTACATGACATTAATTATTAAAACTTACGGATATTGTTTGACCCATCCTAAATTTTGAATCGAAAGAGGGTCTCCTTGAATTTGGCACAGGATATCACACTTACTCTGCCTGAATACTTCTTTCTTTAAAGCATGAAGTAAATGCTCATGTGTTAAGGTCAATCCAAGCTTATTCGGTTCAATAGGTCCTAAAACTAAACATATAAAGGTCCAATGTTATAAGTTCTGTTAAATATACTATGAAAAGAAATATTTAATACACAAAATCTGATTGCGATAAAGTAAAAATACACAAAAGTAAAGAAGACAACCATGATATAATTTTCTTATATTTTCCCACATAGCTCTGATTTAATACATTATAGTCCAGTCAAATAGGGAACATTTGAGGGAAAAAATGTTGGAGTTTTGAAACTTGGTAGATCTGTTCATTGAAGTGTATTATTAAACATACTAAAAGTCCCATTTCTGACAAAATTTCTTATAAAAATGTCTTGTACAGTTTTCTTCTAGGACTTACCGCACTAGAATGCTCGCAAGTGCGGCCCACATTCATGTGTAATAATAAAACGCAAAGAAAATGAAGTTCTACCTCTTTATTTTTTATTCTTGAACAGTTTTCACTTTGGATGATCAAATAAAATAGTTTTTAAATATTATAATAAGTTTATTAAAGTACATTTTTTAAACTATATAAAAAGTGATGTGTTTTAAGAAACAAATTTGCATACAAAGGACACTTCAACTAAAATCCCTAAATATAGCACTATAATTGGTTTTTAGTATATAATGCCTCGCACTATTGAAAAACAATATCATTTTGTATAAAACAGCTAAGCTGCTTATAAAATGTAAAACAAATAAATTAACAACAATTTACGTAGTACAAATTATTTAAAAAAATATACTTAAAATATACTAAACTTGTACTTAAAAAAGGAGAATACGCACGTTAAAAAGAGAAAATTTGGATTTCCGTAATTTGTAAGTCACATTGTGGCGGACAGGCCGTAGGGTTGACCTGGAATTTCCCCGTGTGGCCGGTTAATATTTTTAAAAAGTGACCGGGTGATTTCTTGAATTTTTTTTTTTTTAAAGATATTTATTAAAGGTCAACGCAGTTTTTTTCAATAACGTATCAAATTAGAAAACAGGGGGCCATGATATCTCTAAGAAAAGCCAAATTATTGCCTCATTTGAAACTCCGTTCCAGCTGTGATTTATGGGGCTGCGGCCGCTGAGATGACACGAAGCCAGTTCCAAAAGTGTCGAGATATGAGAAAGTAAAGGAGGCCGTCTGTCCCGGCCCCCGATTCCTTCTTTTGACAAGTGTTTATCGGGTGAAAGAAGGAAGAATTTTCTTAGAATAGGACTTCCTCTTGAAAATCGTCCGAAGGTATTGGGGTTGAGAAAAGACAGGAAATGGTCGAAACGTGCGTACACTATCCTGTCTGTCTATAATAATTGAAGGAGACTGATTTTGGAACCCCTTGTCGTTGAGAGACGTCAAAGATCAGTCACTAAAACCGCGGGCTTTTTAGAACCCCTTCCCTCTCCCCCAATAGCTTTGATAACGGTCTAGACTTTTTTCGTTTGTTGGACCTTCCAATAGCAGGAATGTAGCCAAGGAGGTCCATGGGAGTCGCCCCTCCCCCCACAATATTTTCGAATTTCTTATAATGGAGAAAGAAAATTATCTCTATTTCATTCTAAATTTTCTTTTTATTATTATTATTCAACTTTTAGCAACTACTTCCAGCTTAACCAGCAACTTTTAGAAACTACAATAATCTATTCACGGGTGTATCGCCATTTTAAATAAACGCATTTATATGAGCAGGGTCGCTCTTAGGGGTATACCACAGGTGCCGCCGCACAGAGCCCCGCGTTTTATGTGCGGCCCGCGTTAATATTAAACAATTTCTTTAAAAAAAAATATTAGAAAATCGGTTTTTAACGTGAAACGTCTTTAAATCATTTACATGGGAAATCAGGATAGAAACATGATATGGTGACCATTTCGACAAGTGATGAATACACAATTTACATAGATTTGGCTTCGTTTAATAGGAAATTATGCGCTTATGCGTATAAAATCATGATATAAAGCAAAGCACATACGGGGCGTGGGTGAGGGGGACGTGGTGTTAGACGAATCTGCTTGTTTATCTACTTTTGGCGACCAATCCCTATCTGCTGTAATGACACACTTGCTCAGACTTATTTCCTCTTCGGTTTTTTTATGCGTAATTTAATTTTATTTAAATTAGAATGCTTTGTTAAGGATTTTTAACTAAATATATATATATTAGATAACTATTTAAAAATTAATTTAAAAGCAAAAAGAGAATTCTCCCATTGCCACAGATAATTTATACAATGTGCTTTTTTCATCAACTTATGCGCTATTTTCATGTAAGAATGGTGCAAAACTGGTCTTGCTATAAAAAAAATCTTAAAATCTGGTTAAAGGGGCTCCGCGGCTTTCTTTGCACAGGGCCTCGCATCTGCTAAGGGCGGCTCTGTATATGAGACTACAAAAACCCCTTCACCTCATCTCCATTTTTTTCTCCTTTCCTAGCAGTTGGACGCTCTAAGAGTTGGACAGTTGTTTTGGGTGGCGTCTAGCGCTCTCCCCCCCCCCCCCTCCCTTGTCCACACACCTAGTCTACTGGTCACCACCTAACAGGACATATCCGAAGGGACGAGCGTCTTATAATAGGGGGACAACTTTGGCGACAGCAGACAAATTACCCACATTCCTCTTTCTCTGAAACCAAAACACGCCGATTTTTAACAACATACTCGTTCTAGGAAATATAAATTAAGTAGTTCCAACGACCCTACCCTAAACAAACGCAATCCTTCTCTGCAGTTCATTTCACACCCGCTGTGATAATCAGATCCCCCCTGGTGTTGTCCTGAGGTCCCCAACGTTGAATCAGGGCGATGCGATGCCCATAGCCTCCTGAAAACTCAAGTAATCAACAAGTCTGGAATATGACAATGAGGCAGCAAAGTGCTTTTTTTACCCGTATTTGGATTTGGGTAATAGATTTTCTAGAATGATAGTAAAGTTAGTTGTAAGAGCTGATGAATTATAGTTCTAGTAGAAAGGAGCGGACCTTGTTTTTGTATAATTTTGTTAAAGATATATTTGAGATGAAAAGGTCACAACTTGTTGAAAACAAATTAAAGTAAGAATCTTTTCATTTACATTACACTTTTTAATGCTTCTAGTTGGTGGCTAACTGAAGAAATTAACTATTTAAAATCTTTTATACTAACATTGTTAAATCATATATGTTAATTGTTGTCCTATATATTATTTTTTTTATTTCAGGAAAAATATTTTCATGATGTCAATTTATATTTATTTTATAATATTAATTAAAGTACTTTAATTATATTTTGCATGAAATTATCTTGTAAACATTTTAAGTGACTGACAAAACAATAAGTGACAGACTATTTTGAAGTGGCACTCGCGCTTTTGGAGAAATTCAAATATTATTTTTTAAATTTATTTCATATGATACATTTAATTGAATTAAAAAATCGGCTATATCGCGGTTATATATCGTTTTATTGCTGCAAAAATGGAAGAAGGGGTAAAAATTCTCAGCAATTTGAAATGTTTTATAGGAATTCAATTATTTAAAGTATATATATATTTACTATAATAGTTAGATTTAACCCATAATTTCAGCATTGATTCAAACTTGCTATTTTGACGGGTTTTAGAAATACCATTTTTAAATATCATTTAGAATAATTAAAGTTTAATCTTATACATAGTTTTATGAGGAACTACGAAAATAAATAACAAACTATTTTATTTCTGTTGCCCATGCTCACCCTGGAAATATTTTTACCTCTTCTGGATTGGAAATATTTTCAAACTACAAACCTGTCTTGAGGTTGAACATGTTGTAGCCTTTTTGAACACTTGAAGACAATTTAGTTCCCCAAAAAAATACGCCTTTAGTTGAAAGTTAAAATTTTGAAGCCTCCAATATCTTTGATAAGTTTACGCCTATACTGCGCATTCAACACTTTAAAGATTGTACGGCAGCTGTAAATATGCTGTTAACGTGATCTATTCTGCAGATTTTGTTATCAATAAATGTGTCATTAAAATTTTATTTTACTTAGTGATAGTAGAACTAGCTATATACAGTACCAACTGTACTGTATATATTTTTTTATTTAAAAAAATATTTTGATTAATTACTTCATAAAATTTAACATATATTCAGTTAATAAAAATATGAGTTCAGCTTCGAAATAAGAGTATGTATGTGCCTAAATAAGTGCTTTAAGAGTGTTATTTATATCATTTTAATAAAATCAAAAATATTACTAAAATAAATTTAAATTATTTAATTTTTTTAAATTTTTTTTACAAAAAATTAATAAATAAAAAAATTAATAAATCAAGAAAATTTAATAAATAATAAAAAAAAAATCAAGAAAATTTAATAAATAAAAAAAAATCTTAATGATTCTTTTTACATATTAATACATGTTTTATAAATAGTTAAATATTTATATTATTCATTATTTGGTTTTATTTGTTCGTTATTTCGATAGCATCATCAATTTTAAAAAAAAAAGTGGTGACCGGAATTTAATACTTTCCCGGGCCGTTTTTGAGTGCCAGTCCGCCCCTTGTCAAAGCCACAAATTTGAAATATCGAGCCTCGTTAAATGTAGAATATTTTTTCAACCCATACATGCAGCACAAATTTCTCTCAGACAACAATTCTTCTTTCTATGTGAAAGCATCTAGAAAGATCTGGGCCCAACTGTGAGTCTCAAGCAACTTAAGCATGTCCACTGCTTTTATTTTTCCTATACCACAAAAACAAGAAGTGGTATCACAGCAAGTCATGGGTAAATAAAAGTTGTTGGGAACTCTTATACTTTCAATTAATGTTTTTATCTTGTATATGACTGTTGAAGAAATAGCACCACCTTTCTCTTTACGAAAAAAATATTTTTCCTGTTCAGGAGGCAGCGAAATTAACAGTACATTTAAATCTGTATCGGAACTCACAACCACAATGTTGGAGCTAGTGTTAATTTGGTTTATGACAGTCCTTTCAATGTTTACATATTCATGTTCTTCCGCTGTTATCACCTTCAATCCATGATTTTGACGGAAAGTTCCAATTGCGGCCCATGGCAACCTTTTGTCTGGGCTATAAACAAATGTTTTCTTTTTTGAGAACATTATAAACCCGGCTCCCTTCGGCCGCAATTGGGCTATTGCCGATTTTGAAGTTCTAATTCCGGAGTTAGTGACAATTTCTTTTTATTGGTTTTGTTTCTCAAGAAGTCTTCTTTTGCTGTAAGACAAACGTTATTTTTCTCAAAACAATATCGCAGGATGAATGTCTCGCAGCCCTCCTGTTTTGCTCTTCATTCTTCGTAGTAGGCTCTTCGGGATATCCGTCAAAAACAACAATCGCATTCAGGGGCGACTCGAGGTAGATTTTCCACATTCCTCAAGGTACTAGTGTGAATGCCTCATTCAAATGCTGGATCGCCTTTATAAAATAATTGCGCGTGTTAGACACGAGTTGTCGAGAGGTCGTTCTTTTTTCCTCTTGCACGATAACGCACCAGCGCATACCGCGGCGATTAACACTCAATGTTTGGCCAAAAAATTGTTTCTGTGCTCAACCACCCACCGCTTGATTTGTGTCCCCCTGACTACTTCCTGTTCCCCAAGAAGCCGTGACAACGAAGTGAAACAGCATTTCAAAAGCGGAGTTTTTGAAAGGCATGAAAAGGTTGAAAGATCGTGCCAACAGCTTAAAATTTATGACACACACAGGCACGTCGCACTGGGGTGTTTGGGGGCCGACCCCCCCCCCCCCCCCCCCAATAATTTGGAAACCCTAAAAGTTGGGAATTTCAAGATTTGAAAATACCCGAGTTGGGAAAATTTATATCTGAAGAAAACTAATATTTTTAACAGTTGAAAGCGAAAACACCAAGGTTATCAAGGGAAAATTAGAAAATGTCGAACTTGTAAAATTAAACTTAAATTCGTGTGTTTGGTTTCAGAGTTCACTACACACTTATGCGACCGATACGACGCTGAGGCTCCTAAAGCTACAGATGGAGTTGACTAAAGCAGGCTGCAACCGACACATTGCCAGTGGCGGAACTGTTTTATAAATGTCATTGTATTTTTTTATTGATACCCGATTGTGGTATCGTTTCTTTAAAAAATAAAGAATCCCATTTTTTAAATATATAATAAATTCATTATCTAAATTAAGGAGCAATGGTTTCAGATTTCCAGACAGACAGGCGCCTAAAAAAATGCTCGCATCTGTTTTTATTTTTGGAAAAACAAACAGCACATATTTATAGAAAATGCAACTGTATGACCATCAATTCTAAATTTCACATGTGTCGTTGCTCTTTGTGCGAACGTCACACAGTGTTCCTTTTATTAAAATAACTTCTCTTTTAATTGTGCTAGGTGATTATTTAAATCAAAATCCTCTCCTTTTTATACGAAAATCACTTTTGTTTCATATAACCCTATTGGTTTTGCCTTCCACAATGTATAATTTCTTCGAGCTAATATTCGAAACGCCAGTTCTATACTAAATTTATCGTCTCGCGTCTAGGATTGATTTTTTTTGTTGCTTTTTGCGATTGGTTGGTTGAATATTCACATATTGTGTAATGTTGACGCAGTGCGTTTACTTTGTGTTTTTCTAGTTTTTACCTGTTCCCAATAGAAACTTCGAGAACTTTCGATGGGTTCTTTTATTTAAATCACCCTTTTCGTTAAAAAAAAAGGATTGTTACGAAAAATCTTATGCGCGGAGGGCGCATCTTTTAATTGTTATTACTGCCAAAGCCATACACCCTGACTTGTCCTGGATTTTTTAGATACTGCATTCAATAAAAAGAACAATAGAAAATGCAACCAAAAGCGTTTTATGAGTACCTCTTCTCTTTACCTAATTTTATATTATATGTCTTTCGTTCCAGTATTAACTTTGGAGGACTCTCTCTTTGAATACCTTTAAGTTTATTGAATTTATGTATAATAATTTAAATTCCAGTTTTCCTGCATTGATTAATTTAGAATTAAAATGATTATGAATTTAAAAATTTTAGAATTTAATTACTTGATAAATATGGTCATATTGGTATGTAGGTACTTTTTGTTTTTGCATATTATTTTATTTAAGTTTTATGTTAAGACTAGCAACGGCTATTGGGTTGGCACAACTGTCGAGTCCCTTTGACTCCCACTATTTACAGATCACGTTACCATTTTCAGAACATAGCCTTGTTTTTGTTAACCCCCCTTATGACTCCCACAATAAATGTTTTGTCGTCGTTATGACAAAATACCTTGAATTTAATTTAATATTTAAAATAAGATAAATTTGGTTATTCAATCTTTTAGAACTTTGAATTAAAATTACATTTACAATTTAAATTGAATTTATACAAGTTAATATTTATTGGTCATAAGTAAGTAAAGATACACTGTTTTGAATGAGTAGCACAATACCATGCAATGTCGAGTCTTTGACTCCCGCTATACTTTATATCACGTAGCCTCAGGCGTGTCGCACCAGGGGTAACATCACCTCCCCCCTTTCCCTAATCTGGAAAACCTTTAAAGTTGGAAATTTTGAGTTTTAAAAATCCGTGAATTGGGAAAATGTATGCCTCAAAAAAATTACTATTATTAGCAAATGAAAGTGATGGAAGATTAGAAATTGCCCAACTTGTAAGAGATTAAACTTAAATTAAACCTTAGAGCGGACACTGCACTGGCACAAGCGTGCAACAAATCTATACTTTCGAGAAAACTGTTTAAGTTGGTATCAAACCACTACGCAGCGTAAAAATTCAAGAAATCGCTTAAATACGAAAGTTTTTTGCTCTTACTTTTGTTTAAAATATCTATTTTTATCTTATGCACATATATTGGGATTATTTTTCGGGGATGTTTTAAAATAAACTGAGTTTAATAAATGTATTTGTCCTTTTTAATTTGATTGGCTGCCAAGTGGTGTAAGTCACAAAATAGAGTTCCGAGATAAGAATGTTTAAAGTTTGCCCCTCGCTATGGCTATAATGTTAAGTGGAATGATATTTAACTCGTTATTGATCAGCCTATTGAAGTACGACCTACTACAATTTTTCTAAATGATAGTTTAGCTTCCCATCTATGCGATGGTCAGAGGGGAGATGGATTAATAATCGACCTGGACGACTTGTACCTATTTTATGTTAGTATCTTTTCCTTCTGGGGTCTGGCGAGTTGAAAGGGGGGTCTGGAAAGTGCCGAACTTCCTAAAGATTGATATAGTTTTAGTAGTAGTCTTTTAGAGTGTTAAAGTATTATTATTTGGTACAACAAAACTTTTCTTTAACTAAAGGGGGGGCATATCCGGACTTTGACCTGAAGGGGGGTGTCCCCTTTGGCTACGTCCTTGCTTCCCCCCTCACACACACACTAGTTTTCAAAGAGACCAGACGTAATGAATTGGCGACAACACATGTTGATAAAAAAGTCTTGCAAGGTTCAATTGCTTTAGTGGTTCTATGCTGGAAGTAGAATAAGATGAATGGGGGTTGTGGGAGGTAGGGGGGGGGGCAGCAGTGGAAAGTGTGTCCTTTTGTATCCCCAAGCAAGCTTTAAAAAATAATTAGTTATCTTTTTCCTCGTGAAATTCTAAAAAATCGGAATTTTCAGACTGCTCTGGAGGGGGTGGGGTGGGGGATTCTAGGACGAGCAATTGCCCATGGCCCCTACGCCCTACCTAGCTACAGGCCTGGCTCCCCTTACATGCTTCTGTTGAAATGGAAATGTGGGAGTACTGCGCTTGTGGATTTGCTGGTACATACAAAATTTTTGGAGGGCTCGTTCTCATACAAGTTTACGCCTATGGCTGTCCGACTGATTTTGGAAGAAGTAAAAAAAACTTAATAGAAATTCTACAGATTGTTAAACACAATTTTTTTGTTTTTTTGTAAAACCAAGGTTTTACATTCAATAAAAATGTTTTCATTCAAAGAGGGGCACATTTTTTCCAGGGGGGGGGGGGGCAATGAACCGCCCTGGCCCCTGCATAGCTACAGGCCTGACAAAATGCATTTGAATTTTGTTTTAAAGAAGCAAATAAAAAAAGCCTTTTAATGAAAATGAGGCTCTAAATCATGTCGAGACAATTAAATTGAAACAAAATATTATGGAAGCAGCAGTGAAAAGCAGAAAATAAATCATGAACTTTGAAAGAATATTTTAGGCCGTGTAATATTTATTGAGACTGTAGTTAATGTAAGCATTGAATGACAAGAACGTGAGTGCGATATTGTTTATGAAATACAGATTAATATACAAATCATTAACAATTTATATATTTTGCTTATATACTAGTTACAAGTGTTTTAAACAAAAGAAAGAGCAAAAACTACCATATTTAAGCGATTTCTTGAATTTTCATGCTACGTAGTGGTTTGATGCCAACTTGATTCTCGTCTAGCGTCTGACCGTAGAGTCACAGAGAAAAAGTGTAAATAGCATTTTTGTTGGAAATGAATTGAAAAATAATTTTGTAATTGAAAGTTTTTCTCTATAATTAATACCGCGAGAGAGGTAATTACAAAAACACTAATTTTGGCTGCCATTTTTCCAAGATGGCGGCAAACGCCTGACTGGTGCAGGGGTGCAAAATTAATGTATCGTACAGAACACTTTTTAGAATAGATTAAAATTGTTTCCAGCTTTCGGATTTTTTTCCGAATTGATTCCTTTGCTGACTGAACTATTAGTTCTCTCCCTTTAAGGTCCGCGGTTCGAGTCGGCCCGTCAATATTTATTTGAAATCGCCCTCATTTTTAACGAAATAAATTTCTTTAAAAAAAACGACAAAGTGATTTTCCTCAGTTTGACGAAATATTTAATCGGATCCTATTACAAGCATCTGTTTCGTCAAAAAGGACGAAAGTTTCTTCAATAATGAACGTACATTGGGTTTGGGGGGATGGGCACCCTTGAGGTTAGGACGATTTTATTAATCGCTTGTGAATTCAATTTCATACTTAAAAGTAGTATCTTCTATATTAACATTAACAAAATTAATATCTTAAGAATATAGTAAGAACATAGCAAGGAATACATTTAAATTATTTCATCGTATTCTAAATCAAAAGACAATAAAAAAAAATTTAACTTTTTTTGTCAAAATTTGGATAGATTTTATTTTAAAATAAATACAATAAAAAACTAGTACACATTCAGAAAGGGACGGAATGTTTTGGAATTTCTTTAAAATTCTTTCTGTTTAGTGTGTAAAAAAAAGAATTTCGACGTACTTATTATTTCTTAACATTCTCCCGGTCTAATTAGTGCTGTGAGCAAATCGTAGCGGTTGAATGCGCAAGCAACCCGAACAACTCCGAATGAAGTTCATGATCACAACTGGAAAGATGTGAAAGTGAAAAGGGTCGCGAACACAGACAAAAAGTCAAATACCAGCTACAAATATCGGTCAAGGACGTCTTGTCGGTCTCCAGGCACAAAAAGAAATCGAATAGACGGAACGAAATGCAATAACATTAATTCTTAAATTAAGCTAAATAGCAGGGATAATTTCAATGGGAAAGTAGTGTTATCAGAATAGTTTTTTTTTATTATAAATGGATAATCCAACTGGTAACTACTTTCATTATATCTAGATGGTTAACCCTTGCGAAAGTTGTAATATTAGTAACATTTAAATTAGTTTTTTTTACAACTAAGTAGCCCATATACAAAACCGTCTATGACGCATTAAGTTTTTAGGTTTAATAAACGAAAATTAAAGTATAAGTAAAGTAATAATTTTGTTGTAAAACAATGAAAAGGTTAAACTATATTCTTCCAAAATACCTGATTATTCAATAAATTTTAATTTACAAATAACTGGTTTTTCAACAGCATGAAGAATTTATAGTTTGATTGCTTTCTTTTGTTTCAAGAAGCAAAACTAGCCACATCATACACTATACCCATATAAAAGTGATATTACGCTCACTGATCTGGTCTCCAGTTCTCATTTTGAGCATGCTTTTTTAATTAAAATAAATGCGGGTATTTTTTTTTTAATATTGCGTTGAGATATTTCTGAAAAGCTTTCTATTAAATAAATTAAAAAATTAAATATTCAGATATATCTAACATTATATGTAGATATATGTTATCTTGTCTATATATCTTCAGATTTATTTAAATTTCAGCTTTATTGCATGCAAACAGCATTTCAGTTTTACTATTCCGTTTGGTTGTCAAAGTATCAAAGCTGGGAAATTTGACTGAAATATTTTAAATTGACTAATATAATTTAAATAAGAATAAAAAGAATGACAGATATTTTTATATTGTATAAAAGCGTATAATATATATTTTAAATAAGCATAAATTGTTTACTATAAAGAATAAAAATAAGAATTAAATTTATTAAATATATTTTCCTCCCTATTTGTTTTAAGGTCGAAAGTTTGTCGCCAATAGCCCAGTGTGCAGCTCTAGTGCGACGTTTATTAACCAAACCAAAACTAATGTCGAAAGTAAAGAAAAGCTTATTTTCCTCTTGTTTCACAAGAACTGATTTTGAAACTTGATATATGAGGTGGTTTCTAGTCTGGATTTAGTAACATTCTGATCCTGGATAAAAGGTTTCTTAAATTTTGGAAATGTTTGGTTGTTGACAAGGATGAGAACATGTATGTTTTATTTGGATTTTGCAAATGTATACAATTTTCATATTAAGTACAGTCTCGATTAAGAGTGTTAACCAGATATGTTACATGATTTTTGAGAAGATTTGAATTATTATTCCAAATAAAACGCTTAAAATATTTATGGATATGTTACCATATAAGTGCGAAAGCCGTGTATTTGCAGATTCACTAGTGCTTCTGCAGATATCAGTGCAGTGACTCGTTTAGTGTAAGTGCGGAATAATCGTCAAAATAAGAGTTTTTCGTACTTTTAATAAGAAATGGGCAGATACAAGTATTCCGAATCGTGAAAGTGCGAAAGTTTGTTGTTTAGATATCGGAAAATAAATAAATGACATTATGTTTAAATTCCCAACTATCAGGGTTTCCAGATTATTGGGGGGATTCAAATTGTTAGAATTTGATATCTGAGAATTATCCAATTAAATGTATCGTACGAAGTAAAATTTTTAAATATTATTCGAATTTCTCCAAAGGCATGAGCACCATTTCAACATAGTCCGCGGTCTTTCTTCATCAGCTACTTTAAATGTTTAAAAGATTAATTCATGCAAAATATAATTAAAGCACTTTAATTAATATTTAAAAAAATTGTAAAAATTATACTTATTAACTTTTGATAGTTTGTTTTTTTGATAAATAATACAATAACTTTCTCTCTCAAAATTATCTTTGATAAAATTTTCTAAATATTCTTAATATATTATTATGGTACTACAAAGATTTCTAGAGTTAAACTGTAAAATAAAAATTGACATCATGAAAAGATTATTCCATATTCTTACTTTAAATTTATTATCAACAAGTAAGGTGTAAACTTTTCTTCTCAAATACATGTTTCTCCTCCTAAATATATACTAAACAAAATTATACAGACACAAAGTGTGTCACTTTATATACTAGTACTATAATTTATATAATTATAGAACTAACTTCTTTACTATATTCCTGAAAACCTACTGCAAGGGATAAAAAAAAACTTGATGCCTCGTTGCCTTACTTTTTAATGAGTTGAGTCTTCACAAAAATTTTGTTCAGTCAAAATGCAATATTTATATAGTAGTGTGTTTGTCAGAATCACTAAACTTTCCATTGAGTGTTATTAGGCATTATTTTGCAATTGATAGAAATCAGTTCCTTGATATCAAAATTTTAATTTATACTACGTAGAGTATTCCTAATACAAATTAATTTATAATTCATGTTAAGCCCAGGTGCAGGTTTCAGATTTTAAGCAGAGTATAAACCTTGTAAAGATTACTTGGAGGATTTTTTTCCCCCGATATTAAATTGTCTTTTGAAAAAAATATACATATTTATTATTTTTATTTCAAATTTGGTGGACAGTATAATGCTATTTTCTTCTTTTGGAAACAGTAACTACTTTAAATACAAGTATTTTTAAAAAAGTTTTGTAGCATGAAATGTAATAAGAAAAAATATTGTCTAAATAAAAGTTACTTACAAGATTTAAAACCCTCCCAGTGGCCGATCTAAAATTTTCCTTTACCTAGCAAACGGCACCCATCTTAAAAAGCTGTGGCCTTCTTAGCGGCAGGTAGTTTTAAGAGGCAAGTTCCTTCCCCCCTTTGCGGTTTTTCCAAGTGACAGTGATGTATTGCTCAATTAGAGGACTGAGGGACCGAACCCAGAAGGGAGGGGTTCGTCTTCTTTCGCGACAACGCGTTCCCTTGCGCCCGTGGCAAAAGATCATTAGTATACAAAGGCCGGTGTTGAAATGACCCTCGGTTTAGTTCGCAGATGTGGTTGTGCTCAGTAAAGGGAGATTTAGTTTAAAGTGTGCATTATCGCACTGCACAGTGTTTTGTACAGATAGCATTTTTTTCTTTTCAAGGAAGTAGTTTTTCTTTACAACTTTTGCCTCTGCGCAACAAATGAAGATTTAACATTTAGAAGATGTGTTTGATAACTGAGAGCATACACGTTACTATTTTCCTAATAAAAAAAATATTAATAACTAAATATATGTTTTATTATTGATTGTTATGTGGATTATATAATTTTTTGATTACCCGCTTCGTAAATCTAAGTATTTCAAAATAAAGTTGCAGATTTATAGTATAGACAATATTTTACCAAAGCCGCGAAATGTAAAAATATCAAACAATATTAATTATATTTAAAAGTCTTACTCTTATTAAAAATAATTAATAGTGTTCCGTCCTAAAATGTTTAAATGTATAGCCGGAACGCTCCGGAACGGCGTTCCGGTACCTCTCTTTAGTAAAAAATTATTATGATTCCAGATTTGGGTTTGATGGATGCTGCATTGCACTCCCACACTCCACGGAAGGTTACTGTTCTGGTACCTCTATTTTTAGAAATCGAGCACTGACTATAAGTATATGCGAAGAAATAGCAAAATGTTAGGGGGTGGGTGCATTTTTTTTTTGTTTTACAGACAATGATACAAGTATATTGTAATAAAATTCCCAGCCTTTCTAAAGGGATGTTGAATAAAGTAAATAGAGTGTAAGTTTAAGGCTGTTTTTTCACACACCGGGAAAACCAGTACCGGTGATGGCGCCGGATGCAATGCTACGGTATAATAGTTTATAATAGCTTCGAATCTTATGTTGCAATTTTGAAAAATACGCATATTTTTTAAGTATATATGAGCACGCGTAAGTTGAATAAATTTTAGTTAGTTAAATAAAAGTTGTGGCCTCTAGGCACGGGCCTAATGCGTCTATTGGTAACTCCTACCTTGATTTCACCAGCACCTGAAGATATATCTTCCGTAATAAATTCATTCACGTCCTGAGACTCTACTGAGGAACCATCCGAATTTATTATTCATGTTAAGCTTGCACCTTTCTCCACTGTGGGAGGTATTCCTCTGTGTATTTGGCTGAACCGTTCACAGTATTCCATCGTACAGCACAGTTTTTATTTCACAGTCCCTCAACTATCCTCTAATGAGATTGGCAGAAACAACAATTTTTTCCTTTGTCTTCGACCGTATAACTAACGCAAACAGTGTAATTGGAATACTATTCGAAAAACCGTTGGCCACATCGTCTCACAAAAACACTCCAACAAGTCAAGTCTATAGAGTAAAATAAGATCGTAGGAATAAAAAAGCCGAGTCAGTGTGCTTTTGTAATTCTCCTCAAACAACCCATAAAAAATGAAGTGGAACTGGAGAAGTTGTAAACATCCAATTAATGTTGCTATAAATTGGATCGAAATCGGAAGCATATGCCGTTCGCATACTCTTGGCATACAGCCTCCGCGATCATCAGTTCGATAGCATGTTTGGCATATTTCTCGCATACTATAAATCAGTCGGGCATACGAAGGGCATACACGTGTCATATTAATATTTTGCCTCGGGATATATTCAGTTTAAATATATTTCGTAATCAGCTATTGGAAGTTGTATTGATTAAAAAGGACCTGAAAAATTGCTTTTCGGGACATCGTGCTTCGTTTATACAAGATGTTTTATTTCTCTTTGTAGCTCAACTGTGTTTTGTTTTTTTGGTAACGTTTAAATAACAGATTTAAAACACTTTCGAATTTTCTATATAGCAGAGCTCGTAACACTTTTTACATGTGTCCCTAGGAGAAAAGGGACTAAAAATCTTTAAAAAAAGGACCTATAAAACTTAAATACTCATTAAATTTTAGGTCATCAATGTTAGATACAAAATTATAGGAAAAACTCAATAGAGCAAAAAGAGTTTTAAATAAAAAAAACCTATATTTTCTATGTAACAATACATGCTAGTCGCGCACTGGCAACTATTGGACATCTAAATGAAAAATTAGTTGCTTGTAACAGAAAAATTCAAATTGTATCTCCTCATTTAGAAATTATTGGGCATGTAACTATTGTGCGAAAATACTTTTTTAATATGTTTTCAATAATCTCACGTTTGTTTGTTTTTAATTTTAAAATTATGGTCCGAATTGAAATTTAGCAGTTATACTTATGCCACTTATGTCTATTTTACAAATAAAATGTAAATCAAACAGTATTTTTCTAATTACAATATGAGGTACTGGGAATATATATAATTACAATTTACACTTGAACCTGCTATTTATCATTCTTCTCCTAAACAAGGTCTTCATTTACATTTTGTTTTTGATACAATGCATAAACGAGATCCGGTGGTTCTGGAAGGACAGAAATTTTTTACACATGGCCCTATATTCTACACCAATGTGATTAATTACATTTGTAAAGACAAAAACAGTAAGCCTGCTCCTGATTTAACGATATTTCGAGAGTTGCAACACCCTATTAGCAGACCCAACATAAATACTAACATGAATGGTGATTTTTGTAATGGCGATTTCAAAATAAATATAATTAATATTTGGTTAAATAGGAGAGGGGAAAGGGCCAGAAATGTGTTATCATAGGCATAAAGGGGAAAAAATATTTTTGCTAAAATAAGGGACCGTATTTAAAAAAAAAAATGACTTTTAGGTAAAAAAAAGGGACCTGCTGCGAAGCCTGATACAGTTCTCGAACGTCTTTTGTTTCATTGTTCCAGAATTGGATTTCCTTACATTTTAACCTGTATAGTCAGACCTAATTAATGGCTATTCCCCAAATTCCACTAATTTGATTTTTAAAATTAAACGACACACATATACCTTCTTAATAAAAATGAATATATAATCAGATTATTTTTTCTTCAAAAAAATAGCTTACAATGAAAAACTAGCGTAACTTAGGGGTTACTTGAACAACACAAACCACAGCTCTCAAAAGAAATCCTTTATTCCTAACAAGCTTACCCCCCCCCCCCTTCCTGAACACATAGCAGGATAAGATGTGATCCACCAGCTGCTATTCGCACCTTTCTAAGAAAACCTAACTTTGGATTGCACGTGGCTTCCGTATGGAGGAACTAGTTTTCGCAAACAATGCGCCTCTTTGGTCAACAGGCAGCAGCAGGGCGGGTCCGCAATTGTCATGTCGTAGTATTTTCACACAGAATGCTCTCTATACATCATAATGAATAGGGGTTGGGTGACATAGCACGGGCTTTGGTTCAGGATCTCTCCATAAAGGAAAACCCGGGAGTCGTAATTTTGACAATGATCAGCTGACTAGAACAAGACCTGAGCAAACACCCTATGCACCTGACACAGTCGTGGGGACTTCGAGCCACGACAGATTAAACGTGCACAAATCCGCTATTTATTTAGGATGGACATTTTTTTTGCGTATGAAAATGTACGAAGCTGCAACCCCCTGATCACGACCTCGCTGCGCAGTTGAAGTCGATATTTGAACTCACAGCTCGCCAATTACGAAATTTATAACTTTACTATGGAGACCCAGTGTCTTATAAAGCTAGGAAAAAAGTATTTTAAATTAATCCGACAATAATTGTGTAAGATTTTCGAATTTATTTAAAGAATAAATCGGACAGTTGCCAGTTCCGTTCCTCCGCAATAAACATCAACCGTGTATAGGGGAATTGTGCACGTTAAACCTGCCATGATCCAAAGTTTTCACGCCTATGTTAAATGCAGTTGGTGCCAGCTCAGGTCTGTGCTCGTCATCTGAATATGTTAAAATTAAATCCTTTATTTCATAAACTAAGTGTACTTTTTTTCAAATTATCTGAAAATAAAGAAAAATATTATATCTTTTAAAACATTGATTTTTAAAATTGATATAGAAAATTTAAAATATTAGATAACATCTTCCCGATGTGGATGTAGCGTATAATTCAATTATAATATTTATTCCTTACTTTAAAAATAAAAATCAAATTTTGCAGTTAGTTAGTTACTGCAATAAATTACGTTTTTACTATAAAGCACGCATTTTTATAGTTAATTTGGCAGTTGATGGAATGACATGGACAATGTTGATGGAATTGTGTATAAAAATATGCCTTTTTTACATAAGTTTCTGATTCCGTAAAAAAAATTGTACAAATAAGAAACTTTAATTATTCCACACGGCGCAAACAAAAAGAGTTTATCTGAATTCCGTACCGTACAATCTGATAAGATTAATTATTCAATTACAGAAATCACATATTCACCTAATGTTTACCTTATAACAACCTCTTTCTTTTCCCGCTCGTATTAAACCTATCAACCATGGATTTCTATTTTCCACCATTATGTTTTCTCGTCCCCCCCCCCCATACCATTTTGCAGATTTTGTCCGGGGCCATCGTTGAACCGCTTTGTTCATTCCACTCGCAAGCGGTTTTCAATTGCCCCTGAAAACACACCTGGTGAAAGGCCGCAGTCGTACAAAAGAATGGTGCTTGTTTGTGCTTTTCTTTTCGACTGGAAACCGGGTCTGTTAGCCATTGGTATTTACTAACAAAATAAAAAACACAACCACTTCACCGACACATTTTATTTCCCCGGAATCCAGTCTAGAGTCGGGCATTATGAAAATTTAAATTGTCATTAGAGCCTTCTCAGAAACACTCACATTGCCTAACACGTGGGCTCACTGTACAATCCTACACAACTGCAAATAGTTTCCACCAACAATAAGAGTTATAGGATTTTGGAATCAACCGACCCGATTTGACTTTAGGGCACACTCTACAGCTTAGCAAATAGCAAAGGAAAGAATGTATAACATATGGAGAATTTGTATATGTGAAAGTTAATACTAACAGGATTACGAAAGACTCCCAATCTTATTTTATAATAAATTAAAACATTTAAAAAATATTTCCACAATTTTTTTTGTAAGTTAATAATCTTAATAATATAATTAATCTTACGATTTAACCCACATTTTGTATTTATAATCTGGGGCCTCCAGTTGTTCAATGCAAAAAGGCCTTTAGCTGGAAATCAGAGGATTACTAGTTCGAGCCCAGGCGTTGGACTTGACAAAGACAATTAAAAAAAAGTAGGGACTTGCGATTGGAGGGTTGCCAGTTTCGCTACAAAAATGCTAGAAAGTCGTCCTGAATATCCAACAAATTATACTGGCGTGTATATGGGACTGGTGCAAGATAAATCTGATCTCGAAACAATGTCATGACGCCTATTGAGGTCGCATGGGGTGCCATCTCAGGTTGTGTTCTCGTCATCTGACCATTCAAAAATACGAGGCATCGTTCCTGGGTCTTTCCTTCGAGATAGACCCCGAACCGTAGCCAATAGCCCAATGTGCAGCTCTAATGCGACGTGGTCGCCAATAGCCCACTGTGCAGCTCTAGTGCGACGTTATTTAACCAAACCAAAACCAAAATCTAATGCGACGTAAATTAATCGAACCAAACCGTATATATAATCTCCCGGTTGTAAACTGACAAATTGGAAGCATACAAAAAAAGTTTTTTATATTTTACTCTCTCACATTTGATGCACATATTCGCTGACGAATCGATTTAGGGGATACAGCCTCTTTCCTAGAGGTATTGATCCATGAAAGATATAACGTGCAATATCCCCTCATCACATGATAAGTTTCTAATAGTATTTGTCTGGGATAGAACAAGATTAATTTGGGCATTTCAGCATGCCCAATATAAATATTACAGTTGTAAATAAAAAATCGTAGAATAATTGCTGTACGTTTAAGTAATTTCTGTAATAACTCAATGAATTTGAAAAAACTTATACAAATCAAATCTTTCTTATAATCAAATGATAGATTAAAATTAAAATTTTGTAATCGAGGATTTTTAAAACTTTAAAAAAAAAACTGCTCCTGTAAATAACGCTTTGATATATTAAAAAATATTTCGAAAAATTAATGAATTAATTTCAAAATATAAGTTTATTCTATAAGATTTGTCATAATTTAATTTTAATAAATTTATAAATTGTTTGTAACCAATTATTAATCAATCAATAACATTTATTATTTCCAGCAAAAAAAATCAGTAAAAACTTTTCTAAAATAATAAATTTAATAAGTAATGAAATAATTTAAGTAAAATACTATAATATTTTAATTGGATGTAATACTTTTAATTAGTACATATATAATTTTAATTTAATGTAAAAATTAAAACAGATGAAATTATTTAATATACTTGACATATTTTAATTAGATCAAATAATTTGAATTAGTTGAAATAATTTTAATTAGATGAAATAGTTTGAATTAGATCAAATAATTTTATTTAAATGAAATAACTTGTTATTTGAAATGTATTTTTTAATACATATTAATAAGCTGAAAAACTATTAGAATTTTGTATTAAAACTTTCAATAGTCACCATCCTCCCAATTTAAATCCGAATAAAAGGATATAATTAAACCTTAATATTTTAATTCCTTAATTTTTCCGATAAATCAGAACAAAAAATATTTTCTTTCATAACTTTTCTCTTAAGTTTTTTAAAATAGCAATTATTATATTCAGTACATTAACAGTTTCGTTCCTATTAATAATATCAACATTCCAGCTAAATATAAATTCGAATACTTAATGGAAGACAACATCTAAAATTAATTTAAAAAATCAATATTAAGTTTTTAAATCATCACTTTACGCTTCTCAAGTAGACAACTAAAAGATTGCCGTCTTCTACAAAAGTGAATAGTGTCCTTCCCCCAACAGGGGAAAGAACTTCCATATGTCTTTCAGCCCAGCCCCCAATTAGTAAGCTATGGGAGGTCTGGGGGGAAGGAAAAAAGATAAGAGACGAGAATACTCGTCGGTGCCGCTCAGGGTGTAGAAAAGCTAGACGAGTATACTCGTCCTGTGCCGCTTTCCGTACAGAAAAGTTTCCGAGATATCTCGTCGTTGCCGCCAGGAGGGTTAAATAAAATCTCAATGTATGACTTTTTAATTTCATATGAATATACATAGGATAGTTTTACATTTATTAAAGTAGAAATTTGAGCTACAAATAAATACTTTTTAAGAAATGTCAATTTTAAATTAAAAGAGAGAAAAATTAGTTTTGCTAACTAAAAACTAATTATTTTTTAAATCTTGTAAGTAACTTTTATTTAAGCAGTATTTTTTCTTATTACATTTCATGCCAATTTTTTTTAAAAAATACTTATATTTAAAGTAATTACTGTTTCCAAAAAGAGAAAGTAGCATTACACTGTCCACCATATGTGAAATAAAAATAATAATTACATTACATTTTTTTTTCAAAAGCCAATTTAAGCATCGTGGAAAAAAGCCGTCATGTAACCAATGGGTGATATGCGAACCGCATACATGTCGCATACAAGGTAATATGCCAGAGTAATATGAGATATTCTCACAGGGCATACGAATGCATATTTTTGGCATATTAGTCGCATACTCGTGGCATACATATGCCACATGTATGCGGCATATTAGAGGCATACTCCTTTATTTTGTCTCGGGGAGCAGTCGTTTGAACTCTCTGAACAGTCGGTTCTGTCATCTATCTACCAAGAATCCCATACCATTTTTAAAATTTTCAATTTTTGATGATATAATACTGATCTAGAGTCGACCGAGTGGTCTATGCTTGGACACGCGTAATTTCCTTAAATTTTTTAATAAATTATAAATTTAATGAGCTGACTTTGCTGTTATTCTAGCGACGATCATATTTGTACTTTCACGAGCGCTTATCAGTGTATCTGCAGATTCACTAGGAAATCTGCAGATCCACTAGTGAATGTGCGAAATCAAACAATTTTCCGCACTTTATTGACCTAGTATGAATGCAGATACATTAATTTTCGCATATGCACGGTAACATCTATATTTAATAATATTTTTTTACGTTCTTTTAAATATTTTCAAGTGAAAAACGAAAACATTTCTCATTAAAAGAATTTTGTATGAACGTATTTGATATTCGATCATTTCTACATTAAAAAATTGAACTGTTTGAAATTTCGATACTTTGACTTATCTTGCAAATTTATATTTGACAGAAGTCTTTATCTGTATCTATTCTAAACAGAGAGTTACACAAGCTCAACTGAACCCTCTAAGGGGATTTTAAAATAAAATAATGTATATTTTTTTATGAGGTAGCACTCATAACATGCAAGTTCCGAAAATAACAATTCCACGTTCTAAGCGTTTGATAATGTCTCTAATAAAACATGCTTTTTAACTGTTGATTTTCCTCATTCTATTCTATCTATATTTAAGTTGTCAGGCAGCTGAAATTTCTCGGCATTGTCTTAATCTATACTTGACAAATTTGAAAAATGGTTGCATGAAAGATTTCAACATACCGTTTCCTGATACTTTTTCAAAATAAAAATATATGCAAATGCATATAAATAATTTTAACTTTACTGAGAGAGAATTGTATTGCTGTGTTCCGATCCAACATTTTATTCGCCATTATTTATTTGACATACGGTTAGAAAGAGTTTTTGTTTCCGGTAAATTGCCAAATAAAATAACCAATTAAATCAATTAATCAAACCAATATATAATTGAATTAAAATATCTTGTGATTTATTACAAGTACCTATTTTTAATTATTAGAATTCATATAGGTCTTACACGCAACGAATTCCTCCCCCTGTCACGAATCGTACTTTCATATCAATGGATTGCTTAAAAAACGAGTTGAGAGAATTCTTGCATAAAGAAACATCCTTAAAAATATTTCCAAGATCTAACTTGAGCGAGTCTTGGAAGCTTGGTTGGATGTGCGCGCGACTTTTGAGCAATAGGCCGTGGGTTCGAGTCCCGACGGTGTTCGCGGGGGCCATGCAGGAAATGTGTTATAAAATATAAATGTGTCCTTCCATATTATGGAATTTTTTCTTAGTGTTCTTTTGATTGGACTATTAGTTTATAATGAAATGAAATGTATGTTTTTGTTAACCAATTGTTTTCTATTTCTTTATAACTATGATGTTGTTTCGTCCTGTGATAAATTTTTATTTCGCGGTTGACAAAGGATTTTCATCAAATTAGAGTATGTTGATAACAAGTTCTAGGAAACTTGAATATTCGAACTTTTAAATGAATAAATTAAAAAAGACTGGTCACAGTGCATTTGAGATGTCTTTACAGTCTAGTAATGTCTTACAGTGAAAAAGAACACACTATTACGTAATAAAATACATTCTATAAACATTTATAACTATATAAATTACTTTACCTGATTGAACTTTCTTCATGGTTTCGTTGAAATTGTAGTTTTGTTCAACTTTACACTGAACCTACAGAACATTAATTTCAGAAGTTATGAGATTTTAAAGAATCGACTATACTGAGAGGTCACAAATTGTTGGACGGGTCATTGTTTGGCTGCATTAAATTTAGCTGTATTGGCATAATACAACATTTTTGCCCAACTATTTCGCTTATATAGTTTAATAAAATCGCTTAGCTTCCGCCCCTTAGCAAGAAACAAAGTAGTTTAAATATAGCAAAAATAGTTTATTATGTGTAGTTAAAAACAGTCGAACAATGACCTTCGCCCAACAATTTGTAACCACCCTGTATATATATATTTAGCATTTGAGTAAAAAAATCACAAATGTCTAGACAGCATAACATATTGGGGACTGAACTCTGAACACGCATTGGAAACATGAGCTATCGTAGGATTAACTAAAAAAAGTGTGATATATTACCATTCAATTCCGATTTTCCTTGTATGACGTAGTGGCGTAGCCAACATAGGGTTACCTTGGGTTAGAACTCCTTCTCCCCATCGACAGAATAAAATCAAAATTACTCTTTTGAAAATAAAATTAAAAAAAAAAACCGAAGATTTTTTCTCCTCTAACTATAAGAAGAAACACGTTGCATTTCCTGGTCTAACCCATCTCCTGCTCCCGTGATGGGTTCAAGGGGAGCAGTGGGAAAACAACCTGGAAGACAGGAAATTCGACTTTTTCTGGGGGGTGACGATGGAGTAGTGGATCTGTATGATTGTCTTCGTGTCCCGTGACATTTGCTTAAGGAGTTAAAGTAAAGAGGCCGTCGTGAGGTCTATAGGTATTCAGTTGGCGACATTAAAGATAATTGTAGGTTGTTTGTACATGTAAAGGGTAACTTAACACAGTAATGGGGAAGCAGTGAGCCGGAATTCACAATGCATCAATCCAGAAATTGCTTGCTTTGAAGCAAGGTATTTTCCCTGAAATGACCCATTCATCACCTACGTTCTTAAAGAAAGGATTGTAAATGACTCCTGTCAAAAAATTAACGCACCTAATTGTTATCCTCTTCGCTTCCTTACAATGCTGAAGGAATTTTCTTCCCCTTCTTTCAAAGAGCCCTTCCTTGGACTCAATTCTTTTTATTAAGCCCTCCCGAATAGGTTAACAAAAGTCAGTTTTCTGAGAGGTTGTATGTCCCTCATTTGCCATTTGAATTTGAAAATCACTCCAGTACTGCACGTGCTTGCTAAGTTTATCTGAATTACCTTTTTCACGAAATGCCGTCATCAAAACGTAAACTGTTGGAAGATTCAAGACAAAAGAAAGGAGCATCGTGCAAAAAAAATAACTGATATGATCAAAGCATGTACTCCTTTTCTTATTCAAATATTTTTTTTTTAAATTGTTTGTTGAGATCATCGTTGAAAATACCCAAAACTAACTAATTTTTTTATTCAATTACATCTGGAAATTAGTTTTCTGTCACTAAGACGTGTGCTACTCTCACGCGGATACGTGGTTTTCCGCTTTTTTAACTTCGGTTTTGATCATTCCCAAGTTTAATGTACGTTCCTTTGAAAAATATTATGAGGGGGGGTCATTAAAAAGTTATATTCAACTATTCTAAATACAGGGCTCGCAACACTTTTTACATTTGTCCCTAGGGAAAAGGGACCAAACATCTTTAAAAAAAGGGACAAAAAGGGACTAACAAAATTTAAGCCTGCGTTACATTTTTGTTAACTATCACCATTATAAATATCGCACCGTAAAACCATTAATATTCTTAAAACAAGTTGTTAAATCTCATGAATATTTTAAACCTTATGTTGACCAAATTATAGGAACAAAGCAACGGGGTAAAAAGAATTGTAAATTAAAAAAATTATAATTATTTTCTACCCGTTTGAAAGAAAGCTCGAAATGATACGTTTCATATATGTAAGCTATTTCTGAACACTACCAGTTTTTTACTATATTGTCTATGCTTTCGGTCAGGGTCCGAGTCACAACCTAAAAAATGACATGTGTAAAATCAATAACTTCACTTAGAATCAGCCTATGGGGATAAATAATGTACGATCGAGTGCAGGAAAGTGACCTTGGCTGCAGTATATGGTTCAGTCCCCATTACTCCACGGAGAATCGACCTTTGATGTATAAATTATCTACCATCGTGTAGAGGAAGGTAGGACACACCAACCAAGTTGGCTATTTACCCACTACTTTTCTGAAATGTGTACCGCGTGGGGCCCAAATGTTTCCACGAATAAATTCTTACTAAACAGTGGGGTGCCTACTCTTTTTGTTGTTGTTGAGGGGGAAAAAAAGAGAAGAAATACAACGGGGGGAGGGGAGGAACCGAAGTAGTGTAAAAACACCGATTCTGAGACGTGGATTTTGGTGGATTTTGAGGAATACGAGGTGCTGTGTGGATTTTGGTGGATTTTGGCGGTGCTCTGTGGATTTGTGAGGATCTCGTCTGTCAAGCCGTGGATCAGGGCGGATCTCGTCTGTCAAGCCGAGGGGGCGTGGCCTAATGGAGATGACCTCAACCAATCAGGTGTCAGTAAGTGACGTCACATGCAGGGGGGACATGGGAACAGCTGTCGGTGACTCATCGCCGCCCATGGGCATGTCTCAACGTGTCTCAACGTGTCACACCGTGTTTGTACAGGAACGGACCAATCAGGTTCTTGTTTGAGGATGACCTCATGAACAACCAATCAGGTGTCAGTAAGTGACGTCACACGCTGTCGGGGCAAGCAGAACTAGTTCTGCTTGTAACCGCAAGGCGGCGCTGCATGTAGGGGAACGGACCAATCAGATGCTTGTTTAAGGATGACATCATGAAGAACCAATCAGGTGTCAGTAAGTGATGTCTATGGAGTGTCATGTGACATGAAAGTTGCTTTTTTGTTATTTTGCGTTTTTATTTGGGTATTGGTGGAAATTTGCGACGCACAGCATCTACACATTTTTAATTATAAGCTGTGGGTTGTGACATCATAGGTATAATGTTAGGAATGGTTGGTTGTTGAAAAAACTGTGAGCTGGGAAAGTAATGTGAAAAAACTGTGAAAGTAAATAAAATATGATAGAATTAAACTAATATTCTTATTTTAATATTTATTATATTTTAATATTTATTTATATTTTGATATTTATTTGTATTTTATTATTTATATTTTTACATTTATTTTTAATATTTAATTATATTTTAACTTCTATATTTTATTATTCATTTATATTTTATTGTTCATTTATATTTTAACTTCTATATTTTATTATTCATTTATATTTTATATATATTTTAATATTTATATATATTTTATTATTCATATATTTCATACATATTTTAATATTTATTTATATTTTATTACTCATTTATATTTTACATATATTTTATTTACGTATACATCTGTGCCAAAAAAATTAACTCAGTGAGAGCAATTACGTCCCACTAGAGCTGCACAATGAACTTATGTTAAAGGGAATGACAGTAGTGTATATATTTTAACTATGGTTAGTACAAAAGAAAAGAATTTTGCAAGAATGGTTTTAGAAAAATATATTTTATGTGACCAACTCCAGCATATAATTTCGCAATATAACTCTATGAGGAATCATCCTATGGGGGTAAATAACATACCATCGTGTACAGGAAGGTAGACCAGATTAATAAGTAAAGCTTTTTTTTACCTTTTGACATGTGTACTAAGGGTATAAAAAATGACAGTCTGGGGTTCTATGAAAATAATGTTTATAACAATATACGTTTAAATTACAATTTATATAACGGAAATCAGTCTCAGTGGATGAAAAAAAAGTAATTAATATGAAAGCTGATACTTTGAAAAAGAACCTTGGGAACCAAAACCTTGTATTACGGTTAATTAAACTTTTTATAAAAGTAATGTGTTCTTTAAATGTTTTTCACATCATACGTAAAATTATTATTTTAAGAGGGAAAATATCATATCGTTATGACTAGAAGGAGGGATCTCACCTTGATCACAATTGGATGCATTAGAATTGCTTACTGTTTAGGAATATGATGTAAAAGTTACTCTATCGCACTGTTTGTTGTGCTGGGCTTGATAAGAGCAGATTTGGGGTTGGTATGTAAGATAATGGATCTATTACTTGTTCTAATACGTGTTGAATAAGGGAATTTGTCTTAGATGTTGCTGTTTTAGGGGTGTTTTATAATTGGTTGTTTGATTGAACGATACAGTGCAGCTATACAAAGGGGTTTATTTATACGCTTGGTACAAGTACACATTTTTTCTTATGTCATAAAATTACACTATAACAAAACGCATAGGTGGATGGTAGAAATGAAGTAGCACCATACAAGGGGAATTATTATGGCTGGCTGATTAAATTTTCAAAGACTAAGAGGCAACAAGTTCCCATATGAGTACAATTGAGGGTGAATGTGTAGAATTTGGCGACATCAAGTATCCACAAGGGGACAATTTGAGAGGTGTATTCGTAAAATTGGCGACATAAAGTACTCATAGGGAGACGTTTGTAGGCGTATACATAAAATTGGGGTGAAAGCGGGGTTTATAGTTGTACATTAGACAAGAATAAATGAAAAAGTTTAAGTTTGAAATAAATTATAAAAAGAATAAATGTTAAAAAAAAAAGTTAAAATACAATTTAAAAAGCAAAATGTAAAAAAAAAAAAAAATTTTAAAAAGAAAAATGTAAAAATAAAAAAAAGTTTAAGTGTGAATTAAAAACTAAAAGGTTAAGTAAGAAAAAAAAAAATAACTAAAAGTGAAAAAAAAAATTTTAAAAGTGAAAAAAAATATATATATATTTATATAAAAAATATTTGAAAAAAGTTTAAGTGTGAAATATATTATAAAACTAATAAATGTAAAATAAAAAGTTTACGTGTGAAATAGATTATAAAAAGTATAAATGTAAAAAAAATAAATAAAAAGTTTAAGTGAAAAATATAATGTAAAGATAAAAAAGTTAAAAAACAGTAACTGTAAAATAAAAAAAAAGTTTGTATAAAATGAACTTTTAAAAGAAAAATGAAAAAAAAAAGTAAAAACAATATATATAAAAAAAGTTTTAAGTGTAAAAATAAAATTAAAAAAAAAAAAAAAAGACAAATGTAAAAAAGAAAAACGTAAAAAAAAATTTAAAATTTAAAAAAAAAAATTTACAAACGAAAAATATGAAAAAAAAAAAAGAAACGTTAAAAGAAAATTGCTAAATGTAAAAAAGAAATGTGTTAAATGTAAAAGATTAACCATCATAAGTTTTTTACCCGAATCGACCCAAAGCCATATGGTGTTACGGAACGTACTAGCCCCATATAGGCACAGATGCCCGTGGTGAGTTCTGTGAATGGTCTACCCACTAATCAAACGACAAGTACCACAATTACATTAAATAATTAGCAACAAAAAAAGCAGGAAATACTACTATAGATATAAAAAATATTAACAAAGTATCGAAAATAGAACCAAAGGTAACTAATAAATCTGTATAGAATGAGTGTCTATAAATGTATAAGAGAAACCAATGTATATATTTCTACTAAAATGTTGACACATATACTAAATTTTTAACAAATTAAGTCAAATATTTGCGAAATAGAGAAAATAATACATACTTTTTAAAATTGTATCAAATAGTCTATGAATGGATAAAAAAAAATATCATGACATGTATTAAAAAAAAAATTAAAATAATGGACTTACGTGTAACACATTAAGTTAAGAAATTTATACTTATCAAAGAAAGTAACGTAAGTCATATAAAAAAAAAAAAACCTGTAGTTAAGTACAATTGTTAATTGAATATGCTACAAAATATTGTCAAATTACACCATTTTTAGTGATAGGACAAGCAAACTTGTTAAAATGTCATATAATTATCAAAAATATTATACAAAGTACGAATTTAAAAAAAAAAAAGTAAATGCAAAAAGAAAAAAAAGTTTAAGTGTAAAATAAAATGTAAAAAAAAAAAAAAAATGTAAAAAATAAAAAAAAGTTTAATAAAAAAAAAGTTAAAAAATAATAAAAAAAAAATTTAAGTGTAAAATACAATTTAAAAAAAAAATGTAAAAAGAAAAAAGTTTAATAAAAATTACATGTAAAAAGAAAAAAGTAAAAAAAAAAAGAAAAGAAAAAAAGTTAAAAAAGAAAAAAAAAGTTAAAAAAGAAATAAAAAGTTAAAAAAGAAAAAAAGTTAAAAAAGAAAAGAAAAAGTTTAAAAAGAAAAAAAAAAGTTTAAAAAGAAAAAAAAAGTTTAAAAAGAAAAAAAAAATTAAAAAAGAAAAAAAAATTAAAAAAGAAAAAAAAATTAAAAAAGAAAAAAAAATTAAAAAAAAGAAAAAATTTTTTTAAAAAAAAAAGTTAAAAAAGAAAAAAAAAAGAAAAAAAAAGTTTAAAAAAAAATAGTTAAAGTGTAAAATACAATTTTAAAAAAAAAAAATGAAAACATAAAAAATTAAAAAAAAAAATGTAAGTGTAAAATTACATTTTAAAAGAAAATGTGAAAATAGAAAAAAAAGTAAAAAGAAAATTGCTAAAAGTAAAAAAAAATAAAGGTGTAAAATGTTAAATAAAAAGACCTTAAGTGTAAAAAATAGAAGAAAAAAGTTTAAGTGTAAAATATTACTCATCATAAGCTTTTTACTCGTATCCACCCAAAGTTATATGGCGTTACGGAGCGTACTAGCCCCATATAGGCGCAGATTCCTTGGTGAGTTCTGTGAATGGTCTACCCACTAATCAAACGATAAGTACAATAATTATATTAAAATATTAGCAAAAAAAAAAAGCAGAAAATACTAATATAGATATAAAAAATATTATCAAAGTATAGAAAATAGAACCAAGAATAACTAATAAATCTGTATACAATGGGTGTCTATAAATGTATAAGAGAAACCAATGTTTATATCTCTACTAAAATGTTGACACATATACTAAATGTTTAATAAATTAACTCATATATTTGCGAAATAGAAAAAATGGTACATACTTTTTAAAATTGTATCAAATAGTCTATGAATGGATAAAAAAAAATTGTATATATAATTTTTAATTGTATCTATAAATGGATAAAAAAAATCATGACATGTATTAAAATAATGGACTTACGCGTGACAGTTTAAGTTAAAAAATTTATATTTACCAAAGAAATTAACATAAGTTATTATAAAAAAAAACTGTAATTAAGTATAATTGTTAATTGAATATGCTACAAAATATTGCCAAGTTATTCCATGGTAGTGATTTAACAACCAAACACTTTGTCTTTAAAGATTACGATAACGCAGTTTTAGAAACTAACATAGGGGCAAATGTGTATAATTATCATAAAATACTTCACATTACTGTTAAAATGTCATATAATTATCAAATATATTATACAAAGTAAGAAAAATATTACTTAATATGTTAAAATATTACCAATAGTACATGCCCAACAGATCAAAATGACCTTCAGCACCCTACGACACATGAAAACTTACGGAGATTAACAGCAATCTTGCCTCAAAAAATAAAACCAATAGTGTGCTGCTAAGGATAAAATGTCAAGTACACACCCAGTGTAGGAGATGTATACAAATAATATTGTTGAATTATTAACAAAGTGATTTCATTAATACTAAAAATAAGGTCTTTGTTACAATAATATATATATATATGGAAATTAAGTTCTTATTAGTGAAATTTATGTAATATTTTTAGACTGCTTTGTCCAATTTATAATATGTAGGTAGAATTTTTACATAAAAAAAACCCTTTGTGTTTATCAAAAATATTTCACAAATTAAGAAGAAGAATACCTAAGGAAGGTCTTTGCACATGATTATAGTACAAAACCATGTGGATTTACATCAATTTTACCAGGAACAAGGGGGTCAGTATACGGCTATGAGTCAAATAGTCAATTTTAAAACCACATTCAGGCATTAATAACACAAATGCCTGAATTTCACTAATAAGAACTTAATTTCCATATATATATATATTATTGTAACAAAGACCTTATTTTTAGTATTAATGAAATCACTTTGTTAATAATTCAACAATATTATTTGTATACATCTCCTACACTGGGTGTGTACTTGACATTTTATCCTTAGCAGCACACTATTGGTTTTATTTTTTGAGGCAAGATTGCTGTTAATCTCCGTAAGTTTTCATGTGTCGTAGGGTGCTGAAGGTCATTTTGATCTGTTGGGCATGTACTATTGGTAATATTTTAACATATTAAGTAATATTTTTCTTACTTTGTATAATATATTTGATAATTATATGACATTTTAACAGTAATGTGAAGTATTTTATGATAATTATACACATTTGCCCCTATGTTAGTTTCTAAAACTGCGTTATCGTAATCTTTAAAGACAAAGTGTTTGGTTGTTAAATCACTACCATGGAATAACTTGGCAATATTTTGTAGCATATTCAATTAACAATTATACTTAATTACAGTTTTTTTTTATAATAACTTATGTTAATTTCTTTGGTAAATATAAATTTTTTAACTTAAACTGTCACGCGTAAGTCCATTATTTTAATACATGTCATGATTTTTTTTATCCATTTATAGATACAATTAAAAATTATATATACAATTTTTTTTTATCCATTCATAGACTATTTGATACAATTTTAAAAAGTATGTACCATTTTTTCTATTTCGCAAATATATGAGTTAATTTATTAAACATTTAGTATATGTGTCAACATTTTAGTAGAGATATAAACATTGGTTTCTCTTATACATTTATAGACACCCATTGTATACAGATTTATTAGTTATTCTTGGTTCTATTTTCTATACTTTGATAATATTTTTTATATCTATATTAGTATTTTCTGCTTTTTTTTTTTGCTAATATTTTAATATAATTATTGTACTTATCGTTTGATTAGTGGGTAGACCATTCACAGAACTCACCAAGGAATCTGCGCCTATATGGGGCTAGTACGCTCCGTAACGCCATATAACTTTGGGTGGATACGAGTAAAAAGCTTATGATGAGTAATATTTTACACTTAAACTTTTTTCTTCTATTTTTTACACTTAAGGTCTTTTTATTTAACATTTTACACCTTTATTTTTTTTTACTTTTAGCAATTTTCTTTTTACTTTTTTTTCTATTTTCACATTTTCTTTTAAAATGTAATTTTACACTTACATTTTTTTTTTTAATTTTTTATGTTTTCATTTTTTTTTTTTAAAATTGTATTTTACACTTTAACTATTTTTTTTTAAACTTTTTTTTTCTTTTTTTTTTCTTTTTTAACTTTTTTTTTTAAAAATTTTTTTTCTTTTTTTTAATTTTTTTTTCTTTTTTAATTTTTTTTTCTTTTTTAATTTTTTTTTCTTTTTTAATTTTTTTTTTCTTTTTAAACTTTTTTTTTCTTTTTAAACTTTTTTTTTTCTTTTTAAACTTTTTCTTTTCTTTTTTAACTTTTTTTCTTTTTTAACTTTTTATTTCTTTTTTAACTTTTTTTTTCTTTTTTAACTTTTTTTCTTTTCTTTTTTTTTTTACTTTTTTCTTTTTACATGTAATTTTTATTAAACTTTTTTCTTTTTACATTTTTTTTTTAAATTGTATTTTACACTTAAATTTTTTTTTTATTATTTTTTAACTTTTTTTTTATTAAACTTTTTTTTATTTTTTACATTTTTTTTTTTTTTTTACATTTTATTTTACACTTAAACTTTTTTTTCTTTTTGCATTTACTTTTTTTTTTTTAAATTCGTACTTTGTATAATATTTTTGATAATTATATGACATTTTAACAAGTTTGCTTGTCCTATCACTAAAAATGGTGTAATTTGACAATATTTTGTAGCATATTCAATTAACAATTGTACTTAACTACAGGTTTTTTTTTTTTTATATGACTTACGTTACTTTCTTTGATAAGTATAAATTTCTTAACTTAATGTGTTACACGTAAGTCCATTATTTTAATTTTTTTTTTAATACATGTCATGATATTTTTTTTTATCCATTCATAGACTATTTGATACAATTTTAAAAAGTATGTATTATTTTCTCTATTTCGCAAATATTTGACTTAATTTGTTAAAAATTTAGTATATGTGTCAACATTTTAGTAGAAATATATACATTGGTTTCTCTTATACATTTATAGACACTCATTCTATACAGATTTATTAGTTACCTTTGGTTCTATTTTCGATACTTTGTTAATATTTTTTATATCTATAGTAGTATTTCCTGCTTTTTTTGTTGCTAATTATTTAATGTAATTGTGGTACTTGTCGTTTGATTAGTGGGTAGACCATTCACAGAACTCACCACGGGCATCTGTGCCTATATGGGGCTAGTACGTTCCGTAACACCATATGGCTTTGGGTCGATTCGGGTAAAAAACTTATGATGGTTAATCTTTTACATTTAACACATTTCTTTTTTACATTTAGCAATTTTCTTTTAACGTTTCTTTTTTTTTTTTCATATTTTTCGTTTGTAAATTTTTTTTTTTAAATTTTAAATTTTTTTTTACGTTTTTCTTTTTTACATTTGTCTTTTTTTTTTTTTTTTAATTTTATTTTTACACTTAAAACTTTTTTTATATATATTGTTTTTACTTTTTTTTTTCATTTTTCTTTTAAAAGTTCATTTTATACAAACTTTTTTTTTATTTTACAGTTACTGTTTTTTAACTTTTTTATCTTTACATTATATTTTTCACTTAAACTTTTTATTTATTTTTTTTACATTTATACTTTTTATAATCTATTTCACACGTAAACTTTTTATTTTACATTTATTAGTTTTATAATATATTTCACACTTAAACTTTTTTCAAATATTTTTTATATAAATATATATATATTTTTTTTCACTTTTAAAATTTTTTTTTTCACTTTTAGTTATTTTTTTTTTTCTTACTTAACCTTTTAGTTTTTAATTCACACTTAAACTTTTTTTTATTTTTACATTTTTCTTTTTAAAATTTTTTTTTTTTTTTACATTTTGCTTTTTAAATTGTATTTTAACTTTTTTTTTTAACATTTATTCTTTTTATAATTTATTTCAAACTTAAACTTTTTCATTTATTCTTGTCTAATGTACAACTATAAACCCCGCTTTCACCCCAATTTTATGTATACGCCTACAAACGTCTCCCTATGAGTACTTTATGTCGCCAATTTTACGAATACACCTCTCAAATTGTCCCCTTGTGGATACTTGATGTCGCCAAATTCTACACATTCACCCTCAATTGTACTCATATGGGAACTTGTTGCCTCTTAGTCTTTGAAAATTTAATCAGCCAGCCATAATAATTCCCCTTGTATGGTGCTACTTCATTTCTACCATCCACCTATGCGTTTTGTTATAGTGTAATTTTATGACATAAGAAAAAATGTGTACTTGTACCAAGCGTATAAATAAACCCCTTTGTATAGCTGCACTGTATCGTTCAATCAAACAACCAATTATAAAACACCCCTAAAACAGCAACATCTAAGACAAATTCCCTTATTCAACACGTATTAGAACAAGTAATAGATCCATTATCTTACATACCAACCCCAAATCTGCTCTTATCAAGCCCAGCACAACAAACAGTGCGATAGAGTAACTTTTACATCATATTCCTAAACAGTAAGCAATTCTAATGCATCCAATTGTGATCAAGGTGAGATCCCTCCTTCTAGTCATAACGATATGATATTTTCCCTCTTAAAATAATAATTTTACGTATGATGTGAAAAACATTTAAAGAACACATTACTTTTATAAAAAGTTTAATTAACCGTAATACAAGGTTTTGGTTCCCAAGGTTCTTTTTCAAAGTATCAGCTTTCATATTAATTACTTTTTTTTCATCCACTGAGACTGATTTCCGTTATATAAATTGTAATTTAAACGTATATTGTTATAAACATTATTTTCATAGAACCCCAGACTGTCATTTTTTATACCCTTAGTACACATGTCAAAAGGTAAAAAAAAGCTTTACTTATTAATCTGGTCTACCTTCCTGTACACGATGGTATGTTATTTACCCCCATAGGATGATTCCTCATAGAGTTATATTGCGAAATTATATGCTGGAGTTGGTCACATAAAATATATTTTTCTAAAACCATTCTTGCAAAATTCTTTTCTTTTGTACTAACCATAGTTAAAATATATACACTACTGTCATTCCCTTTAACATAAGTTCATTGTGCAGCTCTAGTGGGACGTAATTGCTCTCACTGAGTTAATTTTTTTGGCACAGATGTATACGTAAATAAAATATATGTAAAATATAAATGAGTAATAAAATATAAATAAATATTAAAATATGTATGAAATATATGAATAATAAAATATATATAAATATTAAAATATATATAAAATATAAATGAATAATAAAATATAGAAGTTAAAATATAAATGAACAATAAAATATAAATGAATAATAAAATATAGAAGTTAAAATATAATTAAATATTAAAAATAAATGTAAAAATATAAATAATAAAATACAAATAAATATCAAAATATAAATAAATATTAAAATATAATAAATATTAAAATAAGAATATTAGTTTAATTCTATCATATTTTATTTACTTTCACAGTTTTTTCACATTACTTTCCCAGCTCACAGTTTTTTCAACAACCAACCATTCCTAACATTATACCTATGATGTCACAACCCACAGCTTATAATTAAAAATGTGTAGATGCTGTGCGTCGCAAATTTCCACCAATACCCAAATAAAAACGCAAAATAACAAAAAAGCAACTTTCATGTCACATGACACTCCATAGACATCACTTACTGACACCTGATTGGTTCTTCATGATGTCATCCTTAAACAAGCATCTGATTGGTCCGTTCCCCTACATGCAGCGCCGCCTTGCGGTTACAAGCAGAACTAGTTCTGCTTGCCCCGACAGCGTGTGACGTCACTTACTGACACCTGATTGGTTGTTCATGAGGTCATCCTCAAACAAGAACCTGATTGGTCCGTTCCTGTACAAACACGGTGTGACACGTTGAGACACGTTGAGACATGCCCATGGGCGGCGATGAGTCACCGACAGCTGTTCCCATGTCCCCCCTGCATGTGACGTCACTTACTGACACCTGATTGGTTGAGGTCATCTCCATTAGGCCACGCCCCCTCGGCTTGACAGACGAGATCCGCCCTGATCCACGGCTTGACAGACGAGATCCTCACAAATCCACAGAGCACCGCCAAAATCCACCAAAATCCACACAGCACCTCGTATTCCTCAAAATCCACCAAAATCCACGTCTCAGAATCGGTGTTTTTACACTACTAACCGATGAGGGACCATTTTTTACATGTGCGAAACCGCGGGTAATAGCTAGTATAACATAAATCAGTGAATGAATGCATGCGTTTTGTTGCAGCAACAAAACAATGTTTAAGAACATACATGGAATCGTTTTGACTTTTTCCAGTACCACTAGTAAAAATTTGAACAAATAATTTAATTAAGTTTTTTTTACTACATAGCATTCTAGTATTTCAAGCATTATTCCAAACAAATTTGAAGAAAATCGGAGCATTATTGAAAAAGTTAGTAAATTTGTGCGAAAACGTTTTTAAAAAATTCATTTCATAATAATCTCAAGTTATTTGTAACTTTTTAAATTTTGGCCAAATTTCATGAAATTCAGCAGGGATGCTACTTACTACAAGAAAAGTTTATTTTTCAAATTAAAAGTAAATCGAACAGTATTTGCTTAATTAGAATATGAGGTACTGGGAAATTGTGTAATTCCAATTTACACGTTCACCTGCATCATTTACATTTGTTTTTGATGCAATCGGAAAGTTCCAATTGCGGCCCATGGCAACCTTTTGTCTGGGCGATAAACAATTGTTTTCTTCTTTGAGAATATGGTAAACCTGACTCCTGCTTGTGTTGCTGCTACTGTCATGCTCAACTTCACATTTGTTCTTTTTATTAAAGCAATTTAAAACTGAATTTTGAACTTTTCGCTTCATTTTTCTAAAAAGCAGAGCAGACGAAGATCAAACAAAGACATTAATGCTACTTCTTGACTTCCCCTTCCCACCTATCTACAGGCCTATAGATTACGCAATAGGGTGGAGCGAAAAAACTTTTTTTTGAAATTCATGTTGCCTGAGTCATTATACGGTGCCAAACTCACTAGAACAAATTGTCACCAAATTTCAGCCCAAAATATTGCTATCTTGAGGTTCCACATCTCAAAAGAATGTTTATATATAGCCTTTTATATAAAAAAAAATGTGCTTTTATTTAATAAATAATTTCTATTAATTAATGTGTTAATTAAAATGATATTTAACATTAATTGTATGATAATTAATAGTAATTAATTATGATTTAGTCAATAAATTACTTAATTAAAACTTTACTGTCAGATGTTAGCGCTATAAATTACTTTCGTACTCTACATAAAAAGCAAATTTACTTAATTTTAATAGATGGCAGCACGTGTTCTATTCTGATAACTATTTTTACCATGACATAGTTGTCACGTGGATCCCATTTTCTGGGACAGTTTTACCCACGTTTACTGATTTAATAAAGCATTTCCTCTGGATCAAAAAATATTTATTGTGAAAGGCGAATAAGAAAGATCCTTCAGTCAAAGATATCATCGAAATTATTTCTTGCGATATTTCAAGAATTTGGAAGAAAGCCTCCTTGCCAGTGGTATAAGTCATCAAGAAATTTTTCGACTTATAAGAAATTACAATGAAAAGTATAAAAATATGAAAAGAATATCAAAATCTCGAAAGGGGGCTAACAAAATTAGGAAATATTTCTTCGACTAGACAAATAGTACTTCGATTGATATTTCTTCATGCAAAAGTTTGAATTATGAACAATGCAAGTGTTCTTTAAAGATTCCTCGTGTGGAGCGAAATTTTTTAACAGGTCAACGGCATGTAAGAAAATGGCAATAGGGTCAATTGATATTTCTGTAAGCCGAAAATTGAAGCGTATAAGAAAAAAAAACATAAAAGGCAAAACCATGAGGCCAAAGCAAGAGAATGCAAAACTAAAGCTTCTTCTAAGTCTATTACAGATTCAGCAGCGAACGCCATTCTAGGATCTGATTCAGAATTAGAAGATATTCCTGAAGATGATGACGATTACTTTAGCCTCGAAGCCAAACGTCTGAAAGCAACTGATGATAAAACTCCCTTAACATCCGAGACAAGTTATATGAAAATATCCTTGCTGCATTTAGCGATTGCTTGTGATAGGACAGGAATATCAGATAGGTCAGCTGCTGTCAATGCGTCATCTGTACTTCATGATGTAGGGATTGTATCTAAAGATATTCCGGCTAAAGTTTTCGACAGGAATAAGCTGAGGACGGAACGTCGAAGTTACGGTCCCAGCTAGATTCTACACAAATACCGCAATTTTTGTATGCCCTCTACTTCGATGGAAGAAATGAAAGACTATTATGTATGAGAAGAAAGGGAATTCTTATACTACAGGACTACAGCTGTAGTAGAGCATATTACGCTCTTGTCAGAACCTGGTTCTGTTTATTTAGGACCAAAATACGTCTGGACCAGAAGAGTTTTCAAACTCTTGCCGTGGCAAATTTTGTCTCTATTCCAGTTGCTTTTCCCGAAATTGACAAAAAAAAACTCAGTACAGACCCAAAACACCTCTTCGAAATTTCTAGGCAGTATCATTGGGGGTATGCCTTCCAGAATTAGCAAACAGAAGACCCGAGATGATGTCTCACTCAAGATGGCTCACTTCAGCCAACAAAATACTTCGCCTTTACGTATCGACCGCCAAACCAATAATGATAGGACAGGAATATCAGATAGGTCAGCTGCTGTCATGAGACTTTAAGCTCATGGTATAATATGTTATGAAAGTTTATGTGCCATCCTGGTTTGAAATAAAGAAAATCCCGAATGCCACTCATGGAACATGTCACCTTAATGAAATGATAAAAAAAAGTTCATTATTTCCAGAAGAGTTTAAGGCAATTGTTCACGAATTTATTCAGAGGAACTGTTATTTTGCTCATTCTGAGAATATTCTGTTAGCGATACTAAATGAACAAGCACACATTCAAGAACTTGGCTTCAGAAGAATACTGAAATCAAGAAAAACTGACTCAAAGGGGATAATAAGATAACTTAATCTTCCCAATTTGAATTTAAAAGCAAATGACTATTTCGAGATGATTCACTATGACAATCCTTTGGAACCACCAGTTACCACGAACTTCAGCGACGAAGACATAACAAGATTGATCAGAAATGGTTCACAATTTGAACAGGGAAGCCATTCTCAAGCTGCGGTGAGGCATGTGAAACAGGAAACACAAGCATCATTGGCAACATGTAGTGTAGAAGCCGTCAGGGATGGACACATCGCAGCGGAATAAAGTCACGAAACGAACTTCCCAAATTTGACACCAAGATGAACTTTTTTGGACCTCGTGTGAAATCTGAAAATAATGTGTGTTAATATGTGCATGTCTATTTTTTAAAAATTAGAACCGTTTTTTAATCTGAAAATAAAATATTGTAATTTTTTTTTTTTTTTTTTACTGTTTGACTTTAATATTATATTTTATATCTCAATGTGGAACCTGAAGATGATGAACGATTCCGCTTAAATTTTTTCACAGTGATTTTTTCACCAAATGGCACCAATCGTTGGGTCAGGAAACACTAAAATTTGAAATTTTTTTTTTTCGCCCTTTTCACTCCACCCTATTACGCAATTGTTCGGCGCCAATAGATTACACAATACTTTATTATTTTAACGCATTTTAAGAGGACCGGATACTACTTTAATGTAAAAAGTTTCAGATGGACATAAATAAAAGAAGAGGGTTTGATCTATTTTTAGAATTGAAGGTCATAACAGTTGCATTTTTCTATGTAAAGATATGCTATTTTTTTCTCCTAAAATAAAAACAGAATGAGTAGATGTGAGGCGCCAATAAATTATGTTAGCAGCTGTCTGTCTGGAAATCTGAAAACAATGCTCCTCAATTTAGATAAAGAATTTATTTTATTTTTAAAATGTGGAACTTTAAAAAAAAAAATACCCATACATTCGTTCAAATTTTTTTTATCACTTGACTTTCAATGGGAGGGATTTGAACCTCCTGAAAGCCCCTCTCCTCCGTGCCTGTGGGAGTGTGAGGAAGTTGGGGTTCAAAACATTTCCTCTGTTAGGCAATGCAGTAAAACAATTAACTTGTAATTTAGTTTTAAAAAGTGCAATATTAAAAAAGTGCAGGAGCAACATCCGAAAAAAGTGCGGGGGCAACCCCCCCCCCCTCCTCAAATCGTCGCCACTGGCCTCAGGTGCTGTCCTCGTTATCTGACCATGGTTCAAAAATACGAGGCATTGTCCCTGGGACTTTCCTTCAAGAACCGTCGGCAGCTCTAGTGCGACATGCAATGCAGTGTCCGTTCAGAGGTTTAATTTAAGTTTAATCTCACAAATTGGGCAATTTCTAATCTTCTGTCGTTTTAATTTCCTAATAATATTAATTTTCTTTGGGCTTAAATTTAACCAAATCAGGTATTTTTAAAACTCGACATTCCTAACTTTTAAGGTTTTCAGATTATTGGAGGCTCGAGCTTCCCCCCCCCCCTCCAAAAGAAAATGCTCATACGTTCGGCGTCTATAGGTTACGCAATACTACATTTTAATGTAAAAAGGTATTAAAGTATTGTTTGTTTTTCAAAAAATAAAAACTGAATGAGCAGATGCGAGCATTTATTTGGGCACCAATGGATAACGAATATATTAGTAGCTGTCTGTATGGAAATCTAATAACATCGCTTCTCAATTTAGATAAAGCATTTATTGGACAATTTCTAGTTTTCCCTTTATAACCTTGTAGTTTTCACTTTCATTTGTTAAAAATATTAATTTTCTTCAGACATAAATTTTCCTAACTCAGATATTTTCAAACCTTGAAATTCCCAAATTTTAGGGTTTTTTAATTATTGGGGGGGGGGGGGGGTCGGACTCCCCCCAAAACCCCCTCGGTGCGACGTGCCTGTTGGGGGGATTGGCACCCCTCACCTATTATGATGAAAAATTATAAATATTCGACTACGATCCATTTTTAAATAATAGAATACTACGAAGCAAGCAAGAAAAACATTAAAGCCAAACGAATATTAAATGCCACCACAATGCAAAAATAAAAAAAAGCGATCATTTTATTTATGAATTTAGCCGAATATGATATGTCTCGGTGTACGATTACTTTTGTGGCGTTTTTTTCTTCTGCTTCCTTGCATTTTCATTTTTATATAAAAAAAATACAATATTTAAAATATATATACTAGGTTTTATTCAGAATGTCATGGAGATTATGTGAAATAATATTGGACTTTATATTCGAATTCAATTCCAGACTACAGCGCTTTTTCTACAATTTTTAAAAGTGTACGAACATGTTTGGGAGCCATATTGATTTCAATGAAAGTGAGCTCTTCAGCGCAATCACTTCCCTTGCTAAGGAAAAACATTTCAATTTGCCAACGTTTGTATAATAAATCTGAATTGACGACTACCATCTATTTAGTTCGTCAAGGTTCACTGAAAGTAGGGATTACTTGCATAAAAAGGAATGTAAGTTTTAACACTCCAAACAATTTTCGGCGGCGGAAAAAAAATATGTAGGTTAAACGAACTTGTTTCTTTCTCCCCGTTCGTAGCTGAAGAACAGCTCTAGTGTCACGAATGCCATTTTTTAAATGCACATGTCAACAAAATAATCAGCATATTCTTACCTCTATTGACAGTTTCGTATACGCAGCTGGTTCTCAAATATTCGTTTTCTATTAAATTAGATATTAGTGAGAAATAGCAGAAGAAAACGAGATTAGCTTGAATGGGGAAAGACCTCAAATTCAGTGGGTCAAAAAGACAGCAACGCCTCTAGCAGAGAACGTAATTGTCTGGAATTGAATAACAGTCTCGACACCAGGTCTAGGCAGTGGCGTTTAATCTTTCTAGCTGTGCATGTAGAGATAAACTTTTAGTTTGCGAACGAAAGTACACGAGGCGAAAGAAGGACTCGTGAGAAGAAAACAAAGAAACGGCCAATTGAGTGGATGAGAGAGCGCAAACAAACACATTAGTTAATTAGTATACAAACTTATTTATTTGATCATAAGTTAATTAAAAAATGTGTTAACTTAAAAAAAATAGTTTTTGGAAGGCCATTAGTTACTTTAAAAATTGCCAAAATAATTTTTGATCTAACAATAGATTACATCTTCATAGTAAATTCGGTCAGATAATAACGCGGATTTATTGTAAAGTTTTTCACTCTCAGACACAGTTGTTGGTAGTTATTCTTATTGTGAAAACAATTATCCTGTCGGGCCGTCGCATCATGGGGGGGGGGGGGGGGCATGACCCCTCCCCCCACTTATCTGGAAACTTTTCGAATTTTAAAAATACTTGAGTTGGGAAAGTTTATGTCTAAAGAAAATTAATATTATTGGCAAATAAAACGAGGGAAACTTAGGAATTGCCCAACTTGTAAGATTAAATTTAAATTAGACTTCAGAACGGACACTGCATTGGAACATGCGAGCAACAAATCAATACTTTTGACAGAACTGTTTAATATAACCAAATCTATAAAAAAGTTGAAAAATGTCGATACCGGAAATTCGGAACTGGGAAATTTTAGCACTGTTGAGTTGGGAATTTCGAATCGTTAAGTTGGAAATTTCTTGTCTCAACCCCAGCCAAAAAAAAAATTGTGTGACGGCCGATTGATGTGACCTTAGAAGGGCAAAAGTCATATATGATTCTCTATAACAAAATCGTCTCTAGTGTAAACGTGCACCAGAGCTGTTTCTTCGGATAATTTATCAGCTGTCAGACAGTAAATAACTCACGTGTAAACCGCGCTAAACGGTCGAATATTTCAATATAAAATTAAACTATTAAATAAGTAAAATTAGTAATTACTAATTATTTGTGCTAAATATATATCATGATGTTATAGATATAACGCAAGTACACCAAGTTTAATTTAAATAGGCCATTCGGAAAAGGGTTAAAATAGAATTTTAAATTGGGATGACAACTCCGACAACCATAGAAAGGGAGTTAAAAGCGTGTATGAAAAATAACCGGGGCTACCTGCCACAAACTTCAAGAAGCGTCGCTTTCATGTGTTAGTGGAGTAGGGAAAAAAAAGAGATGTAGGTAAATGTGGCGGCATCGTGAAAGAGGGGTCGTCCATACATTGCATAACACACATACAGGGGGAAAAAAATTATGTTCTGCTTGGATTTAAGTTGATTGTAGTGTATTGTGGATGTATTTGATTGTACGTGACGTGAGGCGGAGAGGGGAGCGTGTTAAGAATGGCATTTCAAGAAGGAAGGAGAGGGGAAAAAAGGTTGTATTCGGCTATTTTGTTCGCCTTATCCAGAACTAATTTAGTCGCTAACTCATGTTTATAAATCTTGTGTTATAAAGTGTGCGTTTAATGCCAAATTAAATCATTCATAAACAATTGGGTGTCGGATGGCGGACAGAAGAATTTTACGTGAAATGTCATTTCTGCAAATGACACACGGACAGAAGTAAAGTAAGGATGTACTGCATAGATTTGTGTTGCTTATATGTCCTTTCCTCTACAGAAATATTGTATATCAAGCTACAACTCAACTTGAGCAAGGGAAAAAATACTTTTTAATATTGATATTGCGTTACTAATGATTTAAATCTTTGTATAAGTCAACAACAACAACAAAATACTTGTTTGTTGCCTGGAATTTTGTAACTAATTTTGAGGATATTTGATGTGTTGGTTTCAAATATAAAAACAATTTTTCTCTATCAACTCTATTTTTTTAAGACATGGCAGTTGCGTTATTTACGTTTACACGTAAAATTAGGCTTAGAGTACAGGCGTTAAATTAAAAACTTTTTGCTTAATAAATTCTAAAAAATCATTGTAATTAATTGAAACAAATAGAGCAACACAATTGTAAGTCTACAATAGCTTAATTAAAAATTAGAATGAAAAATTGAACGAAAAATTAAATAGATACAAAAGGAAAAGTTATTTTGTTTTTTGCGAGTATTTTTACTTCGAAAGTTGATTTTGTTTGAAATATTTGAGTGAACTTCGTTTCTACAGTCTCTTTGCATATTCCAACACTAATCTGTATGAATATTTCCTCTGCCCTGGTATCGATCTTCCATTGTCTTTATTGCCTGGTGAAATCGTTCAATTTGTTCTACCCTATTATTCACCAGGATTTTCAGGGAAACGGTTTATATGGCTCCGCAAGTGTAATATAAGCATAAGAGTTCATTATTTGCACAGCCATTTAGACGACATTCCCCTTTTTTTTAACGGTTTATATACATTTCGTTTTTATTTTAGCTTATGATATAATTGGTATTTATTTTGTGACTTTTGTATAAGTTATTTTTCATTAGCATGATTTTAAAACATTTTTAAACCGTCTTTTATTGTTTTGCAATCTACAAATATCTAATCTAAAAAATCTGAATTATAAAATATCTAATTTATTTATCTACTAGCAAAGTACCCGTTCTTCGCACGGAGATAAAATAACGACAAATAACCGAAAATATATACATTTCCTCTCCTCCCTGTGATAATTGCATATACCATTTTAAAATTCCTCTTTAAATTCTATGTCCTCTTTATTTTTTTGTTTAATAAATTAGAAGTTAAAAAATTAAAAATATCTCTATACTACTTGGTTGTTAATACACCGATAAAAATCCTATAATTTCTAGTTTATCTCTCATAAGGTACGGAGTTTTAAAAATTTAACATTCCTGCACAAAAATACTTTTAGAAATTAATATGAATTTTCTTTCGGTATGGGTAGTTTCGGTACATAGTTGCATGAAATCCCAGATAAAAACGCGACATTTGTAAAATACTTAACTCCAAGTGGAATCAGCTGATGGGTATAAATAATATACTATCATGTAGACAGAAGTCAGACGTTTTTTACGTGCCGATTTTTACCCCCCCCCCCCCTTTTATGCTCGTAGCAGGCGAAAAGGAGTGTAGCGATATCATTAATTCAACGTGGAATCAGCGTACATGTAAAAATGACATACCATTTTGTAAAGGAAGGTAGGCCGTTTCAACCATGTATGCCATTTATCCTCACCCCTTCTCAACCTTGTATCGAGTAAGGCCCAATACAGCGCGGTTTGTACATACTCGATTTTTTTGTTAACATGGATGCCGCAATTTAATTGGGAAATGACTATAATTATATTTTAGTTTTCAGTGGCTCCTTTAATCGGTGAAATTATAATTACTGTTGTCATCATTATTGAATAATGTGCATTATAACAGGTATTTTCTAGGAATAAATATTTACATAAAACTGTGATTTTTTTATCTAAGAAAAAAAATATTAAATTAAATAATAAACAAAGCGCTATGATATCTTCATTTTTGTATTTAAAAAAAAAATCCTCAAGAAGGGTTTAATTAAATTGGAGTTTTAAGCAATAATTTCAAGCATCAAACTTCTGAATCGATCTCGATATTGAAATATTCTGAAGCCGTATGGAAGTGAAAAAGGCAGCAAAAACAGATAACAGAATTTTTTAAAGGTGACCAAATTAAGAAATTTGATTATGAGTCCTCATGATTTAACTTTCAAAACATTCCGAATTTCCCTTTCCCCAGTATTGTAATTTTGATTTGACTGTTTCCAAAGGCCCGTTCTAATGTATTGTTTAGGCTACATCTTTGCAATATCTTCGACCAACAACTTGTGTATTTGATTAGTAGTTTGCATTTTTAACCTCAGTAATACAGAACATAAAAATGTAAATTACCGCCAGAATAAAGCTAAATGTTTTTTGCGAATAAACTGCCTTAAATTCTTAATAAAAGTGAGAATAAAATTAACAACCTGACATAAAAACTCAACTAAAAATAGTATGTTTTTAAAATACTACACAACTTTCTTTTAATATGTCCAAATGCCCATGTTTTAAAGAATTGCCATGAATGGTATTATTACAAAAGAATAACCAGCTATTTTAATTTTAAGAATTTTTTTTATTTCCTTATCAATGTATTAAAATTTCGTTATTTACTCATTTTGTTAAGTTATTTTTCCTAAATTTGGTTATTGCATTCGCATGGAAAAATACCTGCCATATAAATATTTAGTAAGTTTCCACAGCAAATTAAAGCCAAGACGCACTTTATCCAAAGAATAACCTGCTATAACTTGGCGATAGTTTAGCAAACGCTGCAGCATATTATAATCTTACCACGTACTTTCGATAATTCAGAAAATTCATTCAGAACAATAAAATTCAGAACATTTAATTCTTAATGACCACCATTTAACGTTTTAAAACAGTGTTTATTAACCATTTTGGCACAATGGACCACTTTAAAAATTTTAAATATGTCACGGACCCCTCTGTGAAAAAAAAATTGCTTAAACATCATTTATTACAAACTATATTCTGTTTTATTATTTAATTATTTTAATATTTTTATTTCAATAGTAATAGTAATAGTTTTATTTCAAATAATCAAATGAAACATTAAGAACAAACATTAAGAAACAAAAAAACACTTGAAAAAGCGGCAAGGAATCTTGTATCGATGGAGGATATACCCTTATGTCTCGGCTTCAAACTCATTTGTGATACACATTTTGGACATTTATACATCGATGAAATCATTCCCTCTTTCATACATTATTCTAACAACGCTTTCTTACCCATGACTGGTAAAACACTAAAATAGCCAACTGAATATTTATTTTTCGCATTCAAAACTTCAGCAAGAGCTAATTCCATAGTGAAATCAAGCATTTAGCAATAATATAAGCTAAGAAAACACCAAAAAAATATGCTACTAACAAACAGATGAAAGACAAAAATAAATGTACGTCTGACCTCCAGGGCAGATCCAACGGAAATAAAATCGTGAATCAAGTTTAAAATTATACCGCTATTTCAAACTCAAACAAATTATCGACCAATGAAAAGGCTAAAACGAAAGAGAAATAAATGAGCATGCACGAAAAAGCGCCTCAAATTCTCTTCTCCGGAGGAGCGGAAAAAGAAACAGGGTTGCCATACAGAGCGCGCTAAGGATGAAGTAGGTCCGGGTTACCACTACTGGCTAAATATTGATGCAAACATTTTAAAAATTAGGATCAGTCGGCGGAACCCCAAAATATGACCCATGGACCCCCAAGGGGTCCATGAACCACAGGTTAACAAACACTGTTTTAAAAGGAAATAATCATTGACGCATTAAATAAAATACTTTCTCAATCATTGGATGAATTGTTTTAAAAGTTCGATTTAAGATAATTAAATATAGTTACAATGAACCTGTATACAGAAAACAAATCAAAAGAGATAAAACAATTATAAAATTTTAATACAATTCTAAACCCATTTCCCCGAGATAAAATTCTGGTTGTTAAAATTTTTGAATGGTTCCGTATTGTAGCAATAAGCCCAATGTGCAGACGTTTTTCAATAATTATTAAATCAAACAAAACCAATGACGTAATTTTTATAGTGTCAATAACGAAAAATTTTATTTTAAATTGCAAACGATATTTTCATCCATGTTAAGTCAATGGAATACATTAAAATAATTATAATATGCGAATGGAACATCGTAGAAACTTAAAAATTATCACAAAAAATACCTAATTTTTCACGTAAAGTACTCTGTAAATTTCATAAAGCTAAGTTTTGTAGTTATGGAGTATTCCGTGTAAATATCGGCATTCTAATTGATTCAGATTTTTTTATATTACATTTTCACTTTTCTCCGTTGATTTGAACTGATTTACTGTTGCCACTTCATGAAACTTTACGGGCGTACGCTAAAAAATGTCAGAACAATCGAATGGAACATCGTAGAGACTTGAAAATAGTCGTGTTAAAATTCTTATTTTTTGAACTAATTATTCTGTGAATTTCAAACCTCTGCGTTTTGTAGTTACGGAGCCTATAATGTACTGACAAACATCCTGACAGATTTTCTGATTTTCAGCTTCATATATATGATACTAGCAAAAGTACCCGTTCTTCGCACGGAAATAAATAAAATAATGACAAATAACTGAAAATATATACATTTCCTCTCCTGCCTGGGATAATCGCATATACCATTTTAGAATTCCTCTTTAAAAAGTGATAAAGCTTTTTTTTTTATAATTTAAAATATTTTTATGTTTAATAAATTAGAAGTTAAAAAAAAGTAAAAATATCTCTATACTACTTGGTTGCTAAAACACCGATAAAAATCGAATAATTTCTAGTTTATCTCTCATAAGGTATGGAATTTTAAAAATTAAACATTCCTGCACAAAAATATTTTTTGAAATTAATATGTATTTCTTTTCGGTATAGGTATACATAGTTACATTAAATACCATAATAAAAAACGACGTTTTTAAAATCCTTAACTCCAAGTGGAATAAGTTGATGGGTATAAAATAATATACTATTGTGTAGACGAAAGTCAGACGTTTCGTACATGCCGATTTTTAAGCCTCCCCTTTTTGCGTTTGTACCAGGTGAAAATAAGTGTACCGCTATCATTAACTCAACGTGGAATTAGCCTATATGGATAAATGACATACCATCGTGTAAAGGAAGGAAGGCCGTTTCAATCATTGTAGGCCATTTATTCTCTCCCCCTCTCAACCTTGTACCGAGTAGGGGCCCAATACAGCGCGGTCTGTACATAACCGATTTTTTTTAACACGGATGCCGCAATTTATTTGTGAAATGACTATAATTATATTTTAGTTTACAGTGCTTACTTTAATCGATAAAATTTTAATTACTGTTGTCATCATTATTGAAAGATAATGTGCATTATAACAGGTATTTTATATGAATAATTATTTACACAAACCTATGATTTTTTTATCTAAGGAAAAAAATATTAAATTAAATAATAAACTAAGCGCTATGATCTTCATTTTTATATTATTTTTAAAAATAATTTTATCAAGGAGGGTTTCATTAAATTGCAGTTTTAAAGGAATAACTTCAAGCGTGAATTTTAATTAAACTTTTGAATCAATTTCGATATTGAAATGTTCTGAAGCTGCATGGAAGTGAAAAAAGCAGCAGAAACAGATAACATAATTTTTTAAATCTGACCAAATTAATAAATTTGATAAAGAACTTAAATGATTTAACTTTCAAACATTCCGAATTTCCCTGTTCCCAGTATTGCAATTTTGATTTGATTATTTCCAAATGCCCGTTCCAATGTATCGTTTAGGCTACATCTTTGTAATATCTTCGACCAACAACTTGTGTATCTAATTAATAGTTTGCATTTTTGTCCTCAATAATGCAGAACATAAGAATGTAAACTTCAGCTAGAATAAACCTAAACGTTTTTTGCAAATAAACCGCTTCAAATTCTTTATCAAAGTAAGAATAAAATTAACAGCCCAGCATAAATACTCAACCAAAAATAGTATGTTTTGAAATACTACACAACTTTCTTTTACTACGCCCTGCCCATGTTTTAAAGAATTCCCTTGAATAATATTATTACAGAAGAATAACCACCTATTTTAATTTTAAGTTCATTTTTTTCATTTACGGATCAATTTATTAAAAATTCGGTATTTACTCATTTTGTTAAACAATTTTTCCTAAAATTTTAATTTTGTGATACTGTTATTATAGAATTCGCATCGAAAAATACCTGTCATACAAATATTTAGTAAGTTTCCACAGCAAATTACAGCCAAGGCGCACTTCATCCAAAGAATACACTGTTATAACTTGGCGATAGTTTAGCAAACGGTGCAGCATATTATAATCTCAAAATGTACTTTCAATAATTTTACATTTAATATTTAATGATCGCCATTCAATGTTTTAAAAGGAAATATTCATTGGCACATTAAATAAAATATTTTCTAAATTATCAGTTGGTATCTGTGAAATTTTATTCTTTAATAACATTAAAAAGTCTAATAGAGTTGAAAATTCACAATGAAACCAAGCTTCGTACATTTAAAAAAAATACTTGCATAAAATATTTTTCAAATAAATAAAACGGACGTTCATACACAAATTACTCTCATTTTGGATGAATTGTTCTAAAGTTCGATCTAAGATAATTAAATATACTTACAATAATCCTGTATAAAACAAAAGAGATAAAACAATTATAACATTTTAATACAATTCTAAACCATTTCTTTAAGATAAAATTCTGGTTGTTTTAATTTTTGAATGGTTCCGTATTGTAGCAAAAAGCCCAATGTATATACATTTTTCAATAATTATTAAATCAAACAAAACCTATGACGTCGTTTTTATATCGCCAATAACGAACAATTTTATTTTAAATTGCAAACGATATTTTCATCCGTGTTAAGTCAATGGCATCCATTAAAATAGTTATAACATACGATTGAAACATCGTACAAACTTAAAAATTATCACAAAAAAATTTTAGTTTTTCAAGTAAAGTATTCTATAAATTTTATAAAGCTACGTTTTGTAGTTATGGAGTATTCCGTGTAAATATCGGAATTCTAATTGGTTTATAATTTTGTTATATTATATTTTCGCTTTTCTTCGTTGATTTTAAATGATTTTACTGTTGCCATTTCGTGAAACTTTGATGACGTACGCTAAAAAATGTCATAACATTCGAATGGAACATCATAGAGACTTGAAAATAGTCGCGTTAAAATTCTTATTTTTTGAACTAACTATTCTGTGAATTTCAAAGCTCTGCGTTGTGTAGTTACGGAACCTATAATATACTGACAAACCAACAAACAAACCAACAAACAAACACACATCCGGACAGATTTTGGAGATTTCTGCTTTATATATAAGATAAAAAAAATTAAGCATTTTAGACCCAGTTTTGCACTTTTATATATTTTTAAGGTTTTTTTACAATGATTAACTGGAAATGAATTGTCTTTATTGTATTGACGAAAACATTTCTCTACTCAGTAGCCATTGCTAATCTCTAATATATTTTATGTATCAAAAGCATGTGTTAGATTGAAAAATTTAATTGAAATCCTTCAACTTGCAAGTTTGCAAGAGTAATACACGTTTTATTCTCGTTTTTAAATGCACTGTACCAAAAATCATAATTTATATCACAATTTTTTTAATAAAATGCACAGAGAAGAATGCAATGATATCTCAATGTGAATGACAGCGCAGTTGTGATTGGAAGTTCGCGAAATTGAATTTTCTGAATACCATAATCAAAGCTTCTCAACTCCATATTACAGAAATAAAATAAATATTCTCTTATCCAAGACTTTTCTAAGATTGTCTAGTTCAGATTTAAGTTTGGGATCCCATTAACTATTTGTTTTTTAAATGTGGATCATGTAATTTGGATTTGTAATGGATCATAACTTAAAAAATGAGCACACAATTGTTTTTCAGGACTTAGTTACTAAATCAATAACTTACAAATATCCTTTAGTGTAATCATCAGAAGGTAAAGGTAAGATACTTAGCCAATGCAATGCCATTTTTAACCCACATTTTTTTAAAAAAGCATTTCACTACAGATTCATTAAATAAGCAACCCATTGAGTTCAAATTGGAAAACTTCTATGAAATTAACATAAAAGGTTTCATAAGTTATTTCCATGAAAATTTATTTTTATGGAAGCCCTCGTATATTGGTAAGATTTTTTCATTTTTCATTGTTGGCCAAAATATTAATATATCTAAAGTTTGATGACCAAATTAAAAAAATTGTAAGATAATTTGCATTATCTGTTTTTACACAAAAATTCGAAGGAAAAAAACATTCTTGAGATTTTGAGAAATTTAAATGTACCGTAGAAACGGGTTAATTGGAGCAGTTTTAAACTTCACAGCCATATTTGAGCTTTTTTCTTGCAGACATGAGCTGACAGACATGACAGTTGTGAGCTTAAAAGTTCGATGACGACCGCCCTCGTGATAAAAAAAAACAATTTTTGACTTGACAGCAAAAAAAAAAAAAAAAAAATATTTGCACTGCTTTTATTTACCCGCATTTACGGATAAATAGAAGCAGTTACATTTTTAAAATTCTGTTTTGATTCCGAAACCTCTCTAGGGTAATTCAAAAGTGATTATTTAGTTTTTCAACAAACTTTTTAAAATTGCTAAACAAAAAGAAATTGTATATGTACCCCCAAATTATTATAAAGTTGATAACAATAAAATTACCTAATGACAAGTCATTATTGCATAATTTCTCCTCTGAAAGAACAAGTTAATAGTCTGTTTATTCATGCATTGATACGTTTTATTCTTTAAAAATATTTAATATGACGAAAACAACGTTAAAACAAGAGAGAATAACAAATTGAGATTTGTTTAAAAAAAATTTGCGCCTTGCAATTGGTTCTTTAGGTAAATAAAAGTAATGCTTCTATTCACCCGAAACAATGACTAAACAGTCAAAAATTCTTACTAAATTAGCGGAAAAAAGATAAAAAGTTATATATTTACATATTCCAAAAGGTATGAGTTTGGGTAAGGTCCAGCCAAAAATTAAAAAACGTATATTACAAACAAGCGTTGTAAGTAGGGTCCTCTAATCAGTGATGACAAGAAGTCACATTATCAGCTGTGCATACAAACTTCATCTGACGTCACAATTTGCCCCATATATTAGTCAATTGATAAATTTATTTGACCTTGGAATGTCTGAGATTATATAGTATTTTTTAAAAATAATTTTTGCATTCAACAGGGTACCGCTATAAGACACAACAGCACTTTCCGCAAAACTGGTTGCTTTCACCCGCTTGCTTCTATTGACTCGATTCCACGGCACCTAACATTGTAGGCCGACACAGGGGTAGGGGGGGGGGGGGGGGGGGGGGGGATTTTCCAATGCGCAATTTTTTTTATTCTTTTATTTTTATTATTACTTTTTGTAGGAGGGGGAGCAGGTGGGGTGTAAATGTCTGTCTTTGTCGGAGTTTAAATGCGTAAATTTTTATGAAACTTTTACAAAGTTTATCACTTCTTGTAATCTCTACTTCATTTAATGTTGATATCTGTAGCCGTTAAGATATAGATTTTTCTGCTTTTCCATAAATATTTCTATTTGTCCCTCTATATAGTTGTGCTCTATACATAACTTACAACATATAATTATGCAGTTATGTTTATACTGTTAAGCCGGCGCCACATATGCGGTATTCGCCGAATACAGAGCGACTCGCCTTAACCCGAGCGACTCGCCATAACCCGAGCGATTTACTATTACTTGCTCGGATTACAAAAACCTGAGCAACTCGGCTTCTTGCGAGTATACTTGCAAATTTCAGAACATTTATTCGCAGTAGGAAGCATGGCCGGATTTAATAAAAATATAAATATAAATTTTGATAAAAATAGTATACTACAATATTTTTATGATGGAAAAATATTCTATTTTATTAACAGATTTGTACAATATAAATATATTCTAATACTTTTATGTTCTTTAAAAACATATTTTTAATTTGTGATAATTACAATGAAATTTTTTTTTAATTGGAAATCAGTTTTTTTGTTGTTTTTTTTACATTTTTATTTTGCTCATAGCCATTTGCGAGTGCAATGTTTTATTATTATTTTCATAGATTCCAGAATGCCATGCACGGAGATTCCTTGAAACAGTTGAAATTTTGTAGCATAGAATATTGAAAAATTACAAAAAACAGTGTATCCTAATTTTGTTGGTACACTTAAAAATGATTTAATTTTCAGTTCTGGAATATATATTTTCCCTCTCAATATATTTGCTTTAGCGATAACGATAATAAAATACAAACAATAATCAGTTCGAAAAACTTTAAGTGTTCTGGCAAAATTTTTCACCGAATATTTCGCATTTTGACAATTGAATTTGCATGCTACATATAAAAATTTCTTTAGTGTCAATCCATTTTTTAACTAAGTATAAATAATGGACTTTATGCACGTTCACGTTGTCTTGGGGATCTGGTTTTTATTCCGTATCTTTTAACATATTGAAATTATCGTTTGCTTTTTTCTTAGCCAATGTACTAACGATTATTTGTTTACAAGATATAATATCGACACCAGGTCAACATAGAGTTCATTAAAAAAAATTATATTAATATTCGACAGTGAATACTATTCAAAATTTGATGTCGAGATTAAATGTATAAAGATTGACACTTTGCTTTTGTTTATCCATTTTCGGAAAAATTTCTATCGTTAATTACCGTTTTATTGGTATTTTAACAATATGGCCCGGCGTTACTCGTAGTAAAAGCTGCGCGATTTTTGTGTTTGTTAGCGTAGCCACCGCATATCACTCTCTGTGCACTGTGTAAAATAAACTTTATCAAAATATAGATTTATTCAATTATTTTGAGTAGTTTTCGAAATATCTAAACCTAGTACTTTTTTTTAATTTTTACGTTCATGACTTTACATGCTATTGCGATTGATATTTAGAGTGATGTTTTTGTAAGAAAACAAATTTGTTATATTAAAATTCCTAAAAATTATTTAAGAATTAAAAAAGCCTTTACGAATATAGCCTTGTAATATCATGTCGATAAAAATGAAGTACTCAGCAACAATAAAAGTAAAATACTTGGCATTGTTGCTTCAATGTCAATGATGTTAAAAACTTATAATTTTTTAAACGTTTGAAATTTTTTGTATAAAAATTAACCAGTGGGGTGCCAGCTCAGGTGTTGTCGAAGTCATTTGACCACGGCTCACAATGAAAAAAACAGTGTTCCCGAATTTTTCTATGGGGATAAAACCCGAACCGTCGTTCGTAGTTTATTCTGTAACTTCAGTGCGACATCAATTCAACCAAACATATCTTATATAGATTTAAAATTGACATATTAAGTAATCCGATAACTAATATCTAAATAAGGTTCGTTTATCAACGGAAACCTCGCTAACAGAGGAAGATATGCAAACTGCTACGCCTGATTCCTCGTATGTTCTACGTCCGCTCTCCGTACGTGCTTTGCTTTAGTTCAAGATTTTACACGAACCCTCGCCAAATTTCCTTTTATAACAATCGTGCTTCATTTTACTATGTTACAGTATCAGAATGTATCCCCTTAAAGAATAGCTGGTTTTAAAACTGTTTCACATCAAAACCACATTTTATTTTTCAACTCAAGATTCTTCAAAACGTTTAAATCAATGACATTTGATTTCGAGGTTTTAAAATACTATTTAAATATTTTCATATTTTTGTGTCTTCATCAAAACAGTTAAATGCAAGAAATCTAAATGAAAAAACAAATAAATGAAATTAATTAATAAATAAAAAAATAATCTGAACAAATAATTTAGTAAAATTCACAACTTAATAAACGAAGGAATTGTTTTAAGTAGACGAAATAAACAAGTAAATATACGATAAAAAAAAGCTCAAAACACCAAACGTTTTTTAAATATGAAACTTTAGATCATCGGCTGGACCAAATTTATGTCAAACGTGCTATATTTAGAAAGTTATATTGTCGGAATCGGTTATCCTAAAAGCGTAAAATGGTGTTTCTATCATGACTAATATGTCCCTACACACAACCTTTATAGATGGTTTTAAAGACGTTTCATGACAAAACTCCATTTTATTTAGGTCGTGAGACTTCAAATCGTTTAAACACATTGAAAACTCGAATAGAAATGTTAAAATAATATCTTCATTTTTTCGCATCTGCATAAAAATAGTTAAATGCTTCAAATATATAAATAAGTAATAAAATGAAATAATTTAATTGATAAATAAATGAAATAATTTTATTGATAAATAAATGAAATAATTTTATTGATAAATAAATGAAATAAGTAAATGGAACACAAATATTTAATTGAAACACAAATATTTAAGTGATACAGACAACTTCATAAAAATAAATGAATAAACTAAATAAAAATTCTAAAATAATAGCACAACAAACACCACGATATATTTTAAAGTCAAATTGATACGAAAAGAACAATATTCCCTCTTTAAATAAAAAGAAAATAGTACTATATTGATAGTCAATGGTAATTGGCTATCAAAATATAGAATAAAATATAGATAGCCAATCACCATTGAGCTCGCTTCGAGATGTGTTCCATTTTCCCGAAATGAGTGGGAAACGCAATTATTCAATTTGCTCGCTTTAACCCGAGCGAAGTTACTCGTGATAAGGCGAACACCTTGTAGTGTGGTGCTGAAAATCGCCGAAACGCGAGCGACGCGGCACTTGCCGAATACCGAGCGACCCATCCACACATGCGTCTTTAGGCGAATGTCGAAGGTTTCGTTGCTCGGGATTCGGCGAATACCGCATATGTGGCGCCGGCTTTAGGTAAGAGAAAGTAAACTTAACCAATAAAAAAAAGAGATCTTCTTAGGACCATTCTACACGGACACTATTTACATGGGTATTGCATTTTGCAGAAGTCACTGTGATTGGTGCATTTTAACCGCATGGTTTGTATGGACTAATCGTAGAGTCGTCTACAAAAAATAACGCGCGTAAATAACGTCCATGTAGAATGGGAACATTATTAACGCGCGTTAGCTTTTGCAGCTGGCACTGTGATTGGGGAACCACGTGATTCGCATATACAATCGCAGAGCCATCTGCATCTACGGCGGGTAAGTAACATTCGTTTTATTCCTTGGATATTTCTTTGATGTCATGATGTGTTTAAAAGAAAACAGCTGTGTTTTAGATCTCTGTCGAAAAGTGTTTCTTTCCTATGTAGAAAGAGTGGCATTTTCAGTGATATTTGGCTAACATATCAAAGGCAATTTTGTATCAGCATTTAGGGTAAAATCTAATTCCATCATTTGTTTGTGCTAAGTGGAGCGATTTCGCATATATCACCGACAAATGTAATAAAATAAAATATTGTATTTTAGTTTAAATGGGATATGCGATAGTAAGGGTTTCTTCGAAGTTGAACAAGCACAGATCACCGTCAACATTTCCACAGTGACTATTTTCAAGTGCTTCCGAAATGGAATTAAAAAATCGGGATTTAAAGCTTAAAAAATATCTTTGTAAACTATAATTTCTGGTAGAATTAAAATCAACAACTTTGCCAAATCGATGATATTTTGAAGAAACACCAGATTTTTATTCCAGAACAATGTTGCGGCTCTTGAACCGAAATCGATTGAAACTATTCTTGGCCACAGACAATAACAAGTTCCATGGAATTTCTTATGAATTTTAGCGCCTGTTTAGACAATTAATAAATTTCTGATATTACGAATTCAATCGACAAAATTATGTTATCCGACCCTCCGATCATATATTTTAGCGATAGACATGACTTTAAGCCACCATTTGTTTGTAGCAAAACTATATGAAACGTTGTAAAGAGATGCGGAGAGAAAGTTTAAGGCAATATCAGAGTTCCATACGTATAAGTTAATGTACGCAAGTTAAAATAACTAAATTTAACTCTTGATTTTACTTATCTCCAATTGATTTACAAAATACTTAACGTGGAGCTTTAGGTGGTGTAGATTCAGTTGAAAATTTGAGATTCTAATCAAGTTATATGGTTAACTGAATTTGTGGGGAGGGAGGTAGAGATTTTTTTTGAGGGGGTGTGGGGATTTGCGCTATTGGGTTTGGGCGAGGACGAGCACTCCTGGTTCTATATAAATCAATAAATATTTTTCTAACCGGTGAATTATTAACAAAACTAGAACTGTAATGAAAGGTAATTTTACTTTTTTTAACCGGATGTCATCAATAGGTAAAATATAAATTCTTGATTTGTTCTTTTCTTTCTTCCTTATTTTTAAAAAATATTTTTTAAGTTATTTTCTTATTTTGAAATTTGCATATATGTAAAGCTAGGCTAATGGTCAGTCGTAAATTGAAAATAGACAGGCGAAAATTTAAAAGGGCAGTTCTAAAATTTTAAGTTAGTAATATGAAAAAACGAAAACAATTCAGATGATTAAAGAAATCTGAATCTTTCTAATTTTTTTTAATTCCATAACCGATTTGGATTAAAAAAAATATAGCGTTTTTTTACTTTTCTAATTTTTTTTTGGGGGGGGGGATATCAGTCTTTTTTTTCAATCCAACTTTTGGAGAATGTCAGACCAATCACCATTTAAACTTTTTAATAATTACTATTGTTTTTCCATCTCATTATAGTTTAATCCAATAGATGACAGTTTAAGGAATAATTAATCACACGCGCTGTATTAAAAATTAGGATTAAATTAACACGTTCCTTGCCAATAACGAGATACCTATATTAGCGCTCAAAGTGTGAGAATGCGATGCAAGCAGCAGTCACCCCCTTTCCCCCACTCCTTTTCTCCTTCACTCCTCCGCAAGCAATAGGGTTGCTAGGTATTAATGTTATCTTTCTCCTCGCGAAGAAGCAATGGGGGGGGGATATTCAATAATGTTAATTATTTGAAATACTTCTATCTTCATTATAATTGTGCAAGTGATATGAAAATTTTTGCATCGAATAACGGGAATTTTTATATTACAAAAGGTATAATTTTTATTTTGTAGAGCGTATTATTTACCGATAATTTTAACTTTTATTAAGCCGCTCTAAAACATAATTTTATTTGGCGACCGGAAAGTGGAAGGAGTTCATATTTGGGTAATAATTGCCTGACGGCAAAAATTTTGGCTTATATTATTTAATTAAACATATAAATAAATTATATTATAAATTAAAAGTAACATGTGATCTTAGTGATGCCATAAAGCTATCATATAAGCTATTAATCAAAAGAATCGGTTGTAATGAATAATGTAATGTCTAGCTTGTTTAACAAATTCGGGCTTCATAATTTGAAAAAGCGACAAATCGACTAACTTTACGCAAATTAAAAAACTCCGTATCTCCGTTAATTTTCAATTAAAAAAATATTCTTGTATTAAATTAAAGGTTTCACCGATATGGTTCCACCAATAATGCTTTTATTTTTTTACGAAATGTAGTTCGGGTTCTAGAATATGTTTTACGGACGCGATTTTATATTAGGAGTTGTGCAGAGTATATATAAGCTTTTTCCCGTCGGTCGTTCGTTTATTGTTGGCTGCTTTGACGAGTTGGCGTTATTTCTTCTTTTTTGGCTTAGTGTTGCGAACCCGACCGAGTCGTTTGATACTTATCATTCTTCTCTGGGTGCAGCGCCTAAGTAATGTCACAATTGAAACGTCACAAGCCGGTTTTTTCCCCTCTCATTTGCGGCCGTCGGCATTGCGATAGATTCAAAGAGGGTGAACCAGCTCTTGTCTATATTCTGTGGTCCTGGAAAATACGAACTGGTGTGTTTGTCTAAAAAAGAAAACGCTCAAAACTCAAAAAACCATAAAACGTTTTGGTCCTGTCTCACGGAGAGATAGAACCGCGACCTTGGATAAAAGACGTCTGGATTAGGCCAGCGAAGTGAAAAATAAAAAGACTAATTTGGTTTCGATAAACAATGGATATTGGATTAAAAACAAAGAGGAGGCAAGTCAGCTCTTGGTATTTTTTCAAAATGACGATGTTAAAGGAACTGCAAACAAAAAAGCGTGTTTTAAATTGACTAAGTTAAAAGCAAAACTAAACGAAAACATTTAATTGAAAGTGACTTAAGCATTATTAAGGAAAAACGATATGAAAAGAATTTAAACTGTTGTTTGAGGCATTGCATAAGGAATGTAAAGAAAACGAAATCGATAATCACGCCAAAGAGCAAGAAAACATTAAGGAAATGTTAGGCGAAATGAGTTTTAGTTTGAATAGAAAGTTATTTGAATATAAACCACTCAATAGAAATGAAACAAAAACAAAACTTGATTCGGTGAAGCTCCCAAAAATGAATTTGACTTTGTTTTATTGCAGTCTACACGAATTAAGGATATGCTTAAAGCAAGCATACATACATAGTAATGAAAACTTATCGGGAGCTATGAAACTTTCGTATCACAAATCTTCCTTGAAAAATGAAGCCTATCGGATTGTTAAATCGATTCCCATGATAGATTCAAACTGTGATTTAGCTTGGTCATTGTTAGAAGAACGGTATTGTAATACGAGGGAGCAGGTGTATGCCCACTTAAAGATATTTTTAAATATCGCAAACATTCAGAGTGAACTTCTAGTGCAATATTGAATATAATTGACGTAACAGACGAATGTATACGCTCTCTTGAAGTGCTGAAACAAAATATAGAAGGATTTGCTTCTACAATTTTTGCATATGTTTTGATACAAAAGTTGGATACAAATACAAAAATGTGGTGGGAACGACACCTTAAAAATGATAGCTTGCCAAGCTTAAATGAGTTGTTAGAATTCTTAAAGGATCAAGTTAGAACACTTTCTAACTCGAAGTGTAATTCAAATGTTAAACGGGTTAATAATATAAAAGTTGATTCCATGGTTTCGGGGGTAAATGAAAAAAGTGATCGAAACTGTCAAATGTGTCCCTCATCTCATGGAATTTTTAAATGTCCGCGATTTCTTAATCTAAAGGTTAACGACCGCGAAGACCTCGTTAAAAAACAGAAATTGTGCTTTTTATGTTTTAATACATTTTTCAGACACCATGTTTGTAAAAGCACTAATTTTAATTGCTCATTGAGAGATTGTCAAAATATGAAAAAACATTCGTACCTTCTATGCTACGAGCGTGAGAAAAAAAGCGAAGAAAATAATTCTCCTTCATTTGTCACAAAAAATGAACATAGCCGATTGGTTTCGGACAACCTTGGAATGGTCTTGAATGCAGAGGTGGATTCTTTCGAAAATCAAAACTTTGTTGGCGTCGCGAATACAGCTAAACGGAATGTTTTTCTCGGAACCGCGGTAGTCTTTTTTAAGGATTTTTTATGGAAACCTTATTCCAGCGAGAACCTTGTTAGACAGCGGGAGTCAGATTTCACGTGTTGACTATAGCTTTGCAGAGATGCTTAAAACAAAAAAGAAAAGAGTTGAAATGTCTGTCTCTGGGTTATCGGAAGAGAAAATAAATGTTAAATATAAAACAACAGCGGTTATTTTTAATAAATCGGAAAGTTACACTGGTTGTTTAGAATTTTTGATTGTGTTTTGTTTGATTTTTAAGATACTAGAAAATTTGAAATGGGATCGATTGTCTCTTGGGAGCTGAAGTATTTTTTTTAATTGCTTTGCGCCGAAAGGCTAACGATTCCGGGAACCAATTTAATTCTACAAAACACAAAATTTGGGTTTGTTGTTAGTGGTAGTCTTATTGGTTCCAATAATCAGAATAACATTTTTGCAGTAAACAAATGGAAAAGTTTTGGGAGATAGAACATGTGCAGGAATTAGGAAAATTTAAAAGTGTAGAAGTGGTTCAATGCAATGAGCATTTTATAAAAACTTTTAAAAAGGGATGAAATGGGAGAGTCAAAAGGGATTGCGCTAAGCCGGTTAAATTCTTTATGGGATCGCTTGGCAATAATCCGAAACTTTTGGCTTTATATCAAAATTTCATGTATGATTATGAGGAATCAGGGCATATGGAAGAGATAATCGAAATAGTGAACCTGAAATTACAAACTATCTACCTCACCATGCCGTATACCGACCAGATAAACATTCAACGAAATTGAGGGTCGTGTTCAATGCTTCTCAAACCACTTCAAATGGAGAATCTTTGAATTCTTTACAATTGAATGGAGGAGTTATTCAGGACGATTTATTTTCAATAATTTTGAAATTCAGAACACATCGGTTTGCCTTCACGGTAGATGTGAAAATGATGTACAGAATGATTTTTCTCGACGAATCACAACGCGATCTTCAGAGAATTTTGTGGAAAAATGGCAAGGACGAAGTAAAAACGTACAGACTTTGTACCGTAACTTATGGTACTACAAGTGCACCGTACCTGGCAATGCGGTGTCTCAAACAACTTGGGATAGATGGCGAGAAGAAATTTCCTGCTGCGTCTCAGGTGGGTTCAAAATTCATTTTACATGGATGACGTTCTGACGAGAAGTGAAAACCTAGAGCCTGCAAAAGAACTACAAAAAGAATTGATCGAACTGCTAGGTTCTTGCGGAATGGAACTTCACAAATTGTGTGCTAATCATTCCGACTTGATGACTTCGGTTGGTAAGGGAGGACTTTACAACTTTGACACTTTAAATCACACGAAATCATTGGGGCTGATTTGGAATGCTCAATCTGATGGTTTTGGCTTTTCGTTGCCCCTCCAAGAGCCAACCAAAACAACAAAAATAGGTTCTGTCAAGAATCTCACTGTTTGACCCATTAGGCATAATTGCCCCAAGTGTGACGACAGCCAAGGTTTTCCTGCAGAAACTGTGGCGTATACAAATCGAATAGGATGAAGTGCTACCAACGAAGGCGGGTGCAGAATGGCTGCAGTTTCAAGAATCACTAAAGGCGGTGAGAAAAATAACAGTGAGCAGATACATCTTCATACCGAATTCACAGAAAAGGTTAACTTGTGGGATTTGCTGACGCATCAGAAAAGGCATATGGTGCAGTAATATATGCCGTCAGCACGAATTCATCGGGAAAGTCGGCTTCCAGGTTACTCTGCAAGCAAGAGTCGGGGGGCTCCAATTAAGACGGTAACTATTTCAAGATTGGAATTGTGTGCTTCAGTACTACTGACGAAACTGATACAAAAAGTACTGAAACCTTTAGCTATATCGCCAGATGCGACATACTTCTATACAGACAGTACGATCGTATTAGCCTGGATAGAGAAGTCTCCGTCTGATCGAAAAACTTTTGTGGCAACGAGAGTGACTAAGATTCAAAGGATGTCCGAGATACATTAGTGGCACCACGTATCTCAGAAAGCAACCCGCAAGATCTCGTGTAGCGAGGAATGGAACCGGACAAGCTGCTGCACAACCAAATGTGGTGGCATGGGCCGTCCTTTATTCAGCAAGAAACTGTCATCGAACCTCCAACACTCGAACTGGGACAGAGTGACAATGAACTGTATTTGTAACTGTACTCGAGTGATCTCAAGTACCCTGATCCGTAAAGTCAGACAGTCATGCTGATTGAAGAAAGACCAGACTTTTTGAATGATCTTCTTACGATTTCTAATAACTTTAATAAAATTGTGCGTGTACTTGGTTTTATTTACAGGTTTATCAACAACGCAAGAAAGGAAAAGCGACGTGGGCCCCTTTCAACTCAAGAACTAAAACATGCCAAACTGTGTCTTATACGATCAGTTCAAAAATGTGAATTTGCAGAGGATATCGTAAATATTAAAAAAGGTAAAATTACATCAGGGAAGGTAAGAAATTTAAATCCGTGTATAGACGACAACATGTTACGGGTTGGAGGTCCTCTTTCAGTATGAAAGAAAATACCGCTTAATCTTACCTTCTAAACATACAAAACGCTTCTGGGTGCATGATATCATCAAAGCAAGACATGTTGAAGGAGATTTTTATATTTTATTTGAACGTCTACAAAAAGCTAGAGCTAGAGCTAACCACTAGAGCTGCACAGTGGGCTATTGGCGACGGTTTGACTAAATATTACCTCCCATGCCTTTTCTCGAACAATCTTGTTCTTGTAAAATTCATCTCGCTTATCCCAAATACAGGTCTTCACTTCCATTAATTTACACAAGTTCACAATATCGAACTCAAAAGCCATATTGGTAATATAAATAAGAAAAAACACAGTAGACTATAGCAGACGGCAACAAGTTTTTCCGAAACAAACTCAAAATGTCGTCACGATGAAGTAGGGAAGGCGCGTGCCCACGATAAAACGTTCCGATAAATTGTATCGTCTGATCGGCATTGACAATATCGTTATCGTATCGGCTAGTGAAAAAGCGCCCGGCTTCGTATGTGTATTTTGCGTACCCCGATATCGTGCCATTGAAATCGTATACGATTTATCGGTGTCGTGTCGTTTAATGTAAAAGCGGCCTTAGCGAGCAACACACGGAAACTGTCTGTGGGGAAAGGGAAGTACTTACCAAAACACAAAGGCGCAAAATCAGAAGGCGCAAAAAGACTGAGAAGGACACTGAGGAGAAGAGTGGTGGCGGAACCAAAAGACTTTTGTCTGCTGGTAACGCACCATCTCCGAGACTCATGACCACTCAAAAAAGACCACTCACTGATATTGGACCTAAATTTTTTGCCAATGCTGTGAGGGGGGTGAAGCTCGCCATAGTTAAGGACGCTTTCCCCAAAGAGAAAATCACCAAAGAAGAGGTTGATTTGATTCAAGTAGCGATACCGAAAAAAATTGATCGAATCTGTGATGGAGATCATCTTCCCAGGATACAGGGCTCGGTTTTCAACTCTGACGCCCTTGTTATCCAATGCGACGATGCTGATACCGTGGTTTGGGTTAACCAATCCTTCCACGAGTGTAAGTTCACGATTCCAGGAGTGACTCTAAAAGTCATCAGTGCCAGAGAACTACCTAAACCGGTAAAGGTGGCGTTCAAGACCAAAGACGTCTTTACTAAGGCGGCTCGCGACCTGCTGAAGCGGATGAATCGCTATAACCCTTATTTGAAGTCGTTGGATCGGCGTGTTCTGCATAGGTTTGTAGAACCACATTCCATTTGATGGATATTTGAGGTTGAGCTGGAGTCCACTGAAGCTATCAAAGCAGCCGACTTTACAGCTTACACTGGTCTGGATCGTGGGTCTTTCAAGATCCTTTCTGACCCCAATCCACCACCTAAAGAGACGACCGAGGCCAGACAAACATCCACTCCCCATGATATGGAGGCGGAGAGTTTGTCGGATACTCAAGCATCCTCAACTCAGGTAAGTTTATCAACTAATCTTGCTGGGTAGGTTAATTTTACTGAAAGTGACCTTCTCAGGCTTGGTGGGTTGGATATCGATACCTGCTCAGAGGGTACTTTGAAACCCTCGTCACCCACTTCAGTTGGCGATATAGATAGTGTACTTATGGACGATTCTGAGGGAGCTAAATCTACTGCTCCATCAACTGATACTCAATTCTCAAAACATGGGTAAAGGTATCAATGTAGGTCAAATTAACCTTCACCATAGTCGTTCAGCTTCTGCTATTCTTAGCAGAAAGATGACTAGAAGTGAAATTGACATAGCTCTCATTCAGGAATCCTGGATCCGTAATGGTAAAATCATGGGTCTGGGGGTTAAAGGCTGCAATATTTTCTTTGATAATACCAGTGACAAACCTAGAGCCTGTATTTTAGTTAACTCTAAGATCAACGTTCTTAACTTGGTTAATTACCTCACTGGAGACTGTGTTGCTGTTAAGGTAATGTACAGCACCTCCCAAGGATGAGATCATCCTAGTATCGGCCTATCTCCCCTATGAGGAGTCCGATCCTTTCTCCAACACCATCTTTGCTATTCTGGATTATAGTGCTGCTAAACACTGTAAAATAATTCTAGGCCTAGATGCTAACTCGCATCACATTCTTTGGGACAGCAGTAACTGCAACAAACGTGGTGAAGTACTCATTGAACATCTGTTGAGATATAACTTGTCTATTCTTAATACTGGCAATGAACCCACTTTTGTGAATGTTAACCGAAGGGAAGTCATTGATATCACTTTGTGTAACAACCCTTGCCATGCGCTAGTTCATAATGGGAAAGTATCAGATGAAACCACTTTATCTGATCACAGACTAATTATGTTTTCAGTTTTAGGTCCGTCAATGATCTTTACTGAGGGTAGAACCCAAAGAAAACAAACTGGAGTTCCTACAAGGATGAATTGGCTAGGTTGATAGAGACTGACAACTAATTTGGTAAGCTTTCCTCTGTTAATAACTTGGAGATGGCTGTTGATCAGCTTCAGCATGCCGTTATCCAATCCTACTACCATAATTGTGATATTACACGCACTGCCTCACGTAGGATCGTTCCATGGTGGAGCACAGAACTTAGCTCATTACGTAATAAATGCAGAAAACTGTTTAATAGAGCTAAGAAGAGCTGTGACTGGCTAGCCTACCGCACTGCTCTCACTGTCTATAATAAGGCCGTCAGAGATGCCAAAAGGAAATCCTGGCAAGCATATTGTAGCAGTATTGAAGATCTCTCTGCTACATCTAGGCTTGTCAAAATCATGTCGAAAGACAAGAGCTGTAGCTTAAACACTATAAAGCTTCCGAATGGTAAGTATGCTTCCTCTGGGAAAGCAATCCTGAAAGAGATGTTTAGGGTTCATTTCCCGGGCTCCCTTGAAAAGTGTACAGCAGCTACCCCTATTCAAACTACGATCTCGTGTGGTAAGAACAATTGGGATGCTGCAAAGAAGGTTGTGTCCCATGACAAAGTTGTCTGGGCAATTAATACTCTCAAACCCTTCAAAACTCCTGGTGTGGATGAAGTGGTCCCGGCCCTTCTTAAAGAAGGGCTTTTTGTTCTGGCACCTATTCTCTGCAGAATCTATAGAGCCTGCATTGCATATGAATATGTTCCAACTTCTTGGAAGTAAACAAAGGTAATATTCATTCCAAAAATTGGAAAAGATAATTACTATGAAGCCAAGTCCTTTCGACCTATCAACCTTACATCTTTCCTGCTCAAAACGCTCGAAAAACTTATTGATAGGCATATCAGGGAGACAGTCTTGGTTTCTAAGTCACTTTCTGTCTCACAACACGCCTATCAGCCTGGTAAATCCACTGATAGTGCCCTATACAATCTTTCCTTTATTTTGGAAAAAAATATCAGGGCTAAAGAGGTTGCTTTGGCTGTCTTTCTCGACATCGAGGGGGCCTTTGATAAGGTTCCTGTTGAATCCATCATTCGTGCTCTTACTCTAAGAGGAGTCAACAATGTTGTTGTTAACTTCATTAATAATCTGCTCTCATCAAGATATGTCTGTGCCTCACTTCTTGGTGACGGCTTGATGGTGTATGCAGTCGCTGGGTGTCCCCAGGGAGGGGTTTTTTCACCCATCCTGTGGTGCCTGGTTGTTGATTCACTTCTTGGGACTTTATCTCTTTCAGGTGTGTCCTGCATTGGCTATGCTGATGATGTTGTAATTTTCACTAGGGGTAAATTCATTGACAACATTTGTGATGTCATGAATAAGGCACTTCGCGATGTCGAAAAGTGGTGCCATAACGAGGGTCTTTCAGTAAATCCTCAGAAAACCAACTTGATTGCTTTCACTAGAAAGACATCCACTCTTGATGTAAATATCAAGTTTTTTGGTAAGGCGCTTATTTGCTCTAATGAAGTCAATTTTTGGGGAGTTTTCTTTGACAAAAAACTTAATTGGATTAGGCACTCTGAGTTCTGTATTGGTAAAGCCAAGAGGATCTTTTGGAGCTGCAAAACTGCCATTGGGAAAACTTGGGGGTTAAATCCTAAAGTCCTTCATTGGGTCTATACTATGATCATTTGTCCTATACTAACTTATGGCTCTGTTGTATGGTGGTCTAGGACCAAGATACTTAACTCCAGACTAGATCTTGGAAAAATTCAAAGGATGGTCTGTGTTGCAATCTCGGGGTGTCTTAAAACCACCCCTTCAGCCACCTTGGAGCTTCTCCTTGGGCTACACCCTATTCATATGCGAATTGAGGCTGAAGCTCTTATTTGTGTAAGAAGATTGAAATAGTTAGGCCATTGGCATGATTACTCAAAATATCTATCCTGGAAAGACCTGAATCCTAAGGTAACTGAGCACCAGCTGTTCAACATGCCCTGCGACATAACGCTTGCAAGATTTGGCTACAACAAGCCTTTTAAAGTCCATTTCCCCTCACGGTCGGATTGGAATGAAGCTCCAACAAGTGATCATAACTGTATCGTTTGGTACACAGACGGTTCTAAACTTGATAACTCCACTGGAGCAGGTGTCTTCTGCCACGCTGACAATACCAAATTATCTTATCCTCTTGGTCAATTCACCATAGTTTTCCAAGTTGAGGTTTACGCTATCCTTATGTGCTGTAGAATATGCATAGACAGAAGCTATCATGGCAAACATATTTACATATGTTCAGATAGCCAGGCTGCCCTCCTGGCTCTTCAGAAACCTAATTTCACCTCACTACTGGTCTGGGACTGTTACTCTAACCTATGCAAACTAGTTGTGAGTAATAAAGTCTCCTTATTTTGGGTTCCTGGACACTCGGGCATTCCGGGTAATGAAATGGCAGATGAATTGGCCAGACTAGGCTCTTGTTCCCCCTTTATTGGTCCTGAGACAGCATTAGGTATCTCTAATGAAGTTATCAGAGATACTGTCTTCTATTTTTAGGAATCTACAGTACAATGACTGGCGCAGCGCATCAGACCAGAGACAAGCTAGAGAACTAAATAGTGGATGTCCTAGCTCTCCTCATAAGGAGCTGTTAAAGCTCCATCGCTCTGGTATTCGTAGGGCTATTGGATTACTAACTGGACATTGTACTCACAGAAGGCATCTAACTATTATGAGGGTCAAGGATGACCCTTTGTGTAGGGGGTGTAGGAATAATGAAGAAACTGCTGTTCATATTCTCTGTGAATGTGACTTCTACTCCGCCCATAGGTTCGAGCACTTGGGACGTCACTTACTTGAGCCTTGGGAACTCCAGGATATTCCTGTTAGATCATTGCTGAATTTTGCTTCAGCTACGGATCTCTTTTCTTAAGTGATCAAAGATTTATTTAACTTCCAGAGGAAAGTACAATAGACCTCCGGTCGCAGTGCTTGCTCCAACTGGAGCCCCCATCATTAAGTCATTATATCTCCATTTCCTCAATTCGAATCCTCGTTGGAGTAGAGGGTGCAGAAACTTGCTTGCACAATCCAGCTGCTTCCTCAGGAGCGCTCATGCTTGCCAGAAGGTCGTCTTCGTAGAAGTGTTTTCGTATGACTTTAGAAGCCTCAGGATAGTCGATTTCAGCATCTAGCGCTATCTGTTTTAAGCACCTAGTTGCAAGAAAAGAAGAGCATGAAAGTCCGTAGGTTACAGTTGTGAGCTTATATTCTTGAATAGTTTTCGAACCTCCATAAGATTTGTTGAAAGGTTTGATCAGATGGGCAAATCATTATCTGTCGATACATTTTAACTATATCTGCGGTTACAGCAATTTGTTGCATACGGACATCTAACAAAATGTCAAATATATCCCTCTATTGTTTCGCCCCTACAGCCAGAGTTTCGTTTAAAGAAACCGAATCTTCAGTGTTACACAGGATTCGTCATACACTACGCGCATACTGGTCGTGGTGGAGTCCTTTAAGACGAAGTGGTGAGGGAGAAAGAATTTAAAGTGATCAGGAATACGATCTGAGTTATCGTTTGCTAGTTTCATCTGCACTAAATCAATGTATTTGAGCATAAATAGTTTGTATTGGTTGCCAATTTCGGGGTCTTTAAGGAATTTCCTTTCCATTGACTTCAAGCGTAAAATGGCAGAGTTATACGAATTCCCAAGTTTCAAATTTGTCTTGAAAAAAGGAAGTTTAAGTTCAAATCTTCCGTCCGAATGAATTCGACAAAAAATGTTCTTCGCAGAAGTTTTTTTCTGGATTTCGTGGCTAGCTTTATGATAAAATTTTCTCTCACAATGGATACTTTCTCTTTTCACATATGCTGCAATATAAAAGTATTCACTATGTTTTTCTCATTTTTAAGAATTATCTTTAATATTTTTAAAGCAAATTAAGTCTTATTTTTTTAAAGTATGAAATGAAAGAATATAAGATAGAAATATTTTTAATTGTTTTTCTAATTTGAATTTTTTTAAATGGTAAAGTATAATACATTTCATTTAGAAAGGTAAATGTAAATATATTTTTAAATAATATTACAGATAACTTAGTTCAAAATTAACTAATTTAAATACTTTTTAAAAGTTATAAATTTTTCTGTAATTTTAGGAAATTTAAAATTTTAATTAATAAATTGTTGAATTATAATTTTATTGCTATATTTTTATTATTATATTGATTTAGAATACACATGTTTTATGTTATAAAGAGAAAGAAAAGGAGTCTATTATAGTCCAATATTTTCCACCGAGGAAAGAATATTTTTCATGCAACAGCTTTAAGTAATCAAAAATAAATTTTTATAAAAATATTTTTTTTTAATTATTCATAGTATTATTTGTCAATATTGTAAAACGCTGCTTTCAAATATATTCGATATCGGCTAATGTCAAGTCGATCAATGTAAATCGGCTACCTTTTATTCAATATTGACAAATATTGTTTTGGCAATATTTGCCAATATTGATAAAAGGTTAACCATTTGACATTGGCCAACTCGACATTCGCCAATAGTGATGTGCAATATTATCTGACCTAACGCTAGCCAATATTGGCCAATATCGGTTCGGCAATATTGATAAAAGGTTAACCATTTGACATTGGCCGATCCGACATTCGCCAATGCTGGGGAAACTCTCTTTGCCGATATTGGCCAATATTGCTGTGCTACCTGGGCACTCTGTCACCTCAGTGCTGGAAAAAGAGCAGACTGAATTAGTAATAGAGGGGACAATTCATATAAAAATTATATATTTGTAAAGACAAAATTAGATTAAACATAATTTGGTGTTCTGATGGATTTGTATGCAAGTAGAAGGTTTATTGTTAATATATGTATTATATTGAAATGCTACAATAAAAGCAATAATTAATAATTAATTTAGCTGATTGAATAAAAATAAATGCTTAATTTAGGTAATATATTTTAAATAAGCATAAATAATCAGTTTACCTATTATGTAGAATTTTTAAACAAGAATCGCTACAATAAAAGCAATAATAAGTAATTTTCTTGAGAAAATGCAACAGACTTGGTAAAATTGAAAAGTCTAAATGGCCTGAATTATTTGATGTATCGGACATAATTTCAGACAATATAGTTTGCTTCCTTGATTCACCCATTTTTGCACTTAGAGACACTTTTACATATCCTTTTTTTTTGCAACTTGCTATGTAAAATAAGATTTTGTAAGAAATAAATATTACATATTAATAGAAATAAGATACTACTGGTCTGCTTTTAATGTAATTCACATGTTTCCTACATTATTTCACAACGATTATAATGTTAGGTTGATTGACAGCAAGATAGTGTTTTTATTAATATAAATCACTGTTTATTTATGATTTATTTTGTAAAATAGTCATGGTTTTTTGTACTTTTCAAAGCAGATAAATTTAAATGTGCGCCTTTGTATCTTAAAGATTAAAAATAATCTTTAAATTGGATTTACGTAGAAGATTTTTATCAGTGGCGGCTTGTGAGTAGGAAAAATGGGAGGGATAAGAAAGTTCAAGAATAACTATGTAATTCAATAGTTAATGTGAGTAAACTAAGAAAAAATATAGGCATTTATTATAAATATGCAAACATAAATAAAATTGGGAATCAATCCGAATTCATAAACATAATCGAAAATAAAAAGAATAAATTTTAGATTAAAGAAGGAAGAATGAACCAAACATTCAGTTCATAATAATGGATAACGCATAAAAATCAAGGAAACATTTTAAGGAAAAGTTAATTTAATTAGTAAAAATATATTTAAATAAAATTCGATAATTTATCCATAAATTAGGTAAAAAAATATTTCAAAATTACTGGGGCCAGGGTGTAAAAAAGTAACGGTGCCGGGCTCCCTAGGGCCCCATACACTAGCAGCCACTGAGTTGAATTGTATTAGCATCCAACATTTTGTAAATAGTAACTTCTAGTTGGAAACAATGAACTATTATTCCAAACACATAAATCAGAAAAACAAAATTTTATTGCCTGTCTAAAAACATAACAAACAACAGAATTTCTTAGAAATAGTGTAGCACTATGTGAATCGAATATATAACAAACATCTAATAGTAATTATGTGACTGCAATAAAATAACTTTAATGATCAAATTGTTTGTATAATTTATTAAACTACTTCGACATTATTCGCAATAATTATACAACATACAATAATTTGACTTTAAATGACGTATTGAAATCATTGATATAAAAAATGCATTAGATAACATTAATAAAAGGCAATATGAATTATAATAAAAGTAAACAACAAGGATTCTAATAATGGAGTTTTATAAATAAGTAATAAACATATACATTAAATTGTACACCAAAATGAGGAACTTCAAATGTGAAATATTACACACAATAAATTGTAAATTGAATTACAAATATCAAGAGAAAAACCTTTCATGAAATTATTATTCTTGATTCCAGTAAAATTAAAAAAATTGTAAAATGCGAAAACAAAAACTAATATCTAATTGAACGTATGGAAGTCTACAATCAAATTTATTCGCGAGAATATATACTGAGGTAGAATAGTCTAGTCTTTGAAATAGGACTTGAGACAGTCTTGTAAAGTACAGGTGTGCTCTGCCTTCAGTTTGCATTCAATATTATTACGCATCTAAAAGAAATTTCAATGATATTTCAAGGGGAGAATATTTCAAGCCCATAGAAACAAATAAATGTTCGAATGAGAGATAGTTTTTGAACTTCAGAGTTTCCAGTTGATTTCCTTTATAATATAGAAAACTTTTAAAATTATATATTTATTGCTTTTCAAGTGAATGTTATTTATTGACTATATTTACTAAAAGATACATGGGGTTCAAAGTTTAGAATACTTAAAATGAAAAACTTGGAAGTTAGCTTACATTTAAAGATTACAACAATAATTTATATGTGGTCTTGGATCAAAGTATGACGGCAAATATATTATTCTTTAGAAATTATCGAACATATTTCCAATTTATATTAAATAAAATATTACAAATATGTTTTCTTTAGACTAGGCTGTATGTTTGAAGTTGAGAATTTGTAAAAAATATTACTTTTAAACAACTGTTGCTTAGTTTGAATTGAAATGCTATAAATGTGCTTTTTAGAAAATTGTATGTTTTTTAAGTTTCAATACTAAATAACGCATACTAGAGTAATTATATCAATAAAGATTAAGGAAAAAAGCCGTTAGCGTATGCATTTATATTGAAAATAATTGTAAATATAATTATTGTAATATTCCGATGATTGGTTTTTCTAAAAGTATTTTAAGTATTCGCACAAATTATTTCCTACATATAAATTGTCTGCAAAATGAAATCTCATTTTGAAAAGATGTTTAAAACTGTTAAAGACTGTTTTTTTTCATCAAAACACTTTACTTCAATAATTCGATTTGGAAGTTACATCAATAGTACACAATGAAAAATAAATCATAGGATTGCATCAGAAAGTAATCGATGCATTTATCGTTGATTCATATTAAGGAAACAAATCGGGTTGTCGTGTTTCTTCACTTTTTTCAATTCAATTTTCAATCAAAATTTTTTATTTTTTAAATGTCTTTTTTTACGTTTGTAGGTACATTTGAAATTGTAACAATTTGGATAGTTCGAAATTATTAAATTTGGATATTTTTAATAAATCTGAAAGAGCTTTTAAGAAAGTTTGAAAGAAATTGTTTTTTTATGCAACACTTTAAAAGTTCATTATAATTTGATATTTTACAAAAAACATAAATTATATCTTTAGTATTCGTTTAAAACAGTGTTTAAATATGTTTAAGAAAAATTGAAGTAAAGTATTAAGGAAATAACAAAAACAGTTTAAAGTTCCTGGAACATTTGAAAGTGTGTACAACAATGAATTTTCACTAACAAAGGAAGTTGCTTTTTCAAAAAAAAAAAAAAAAAAAAACTGTATAAAATTATTGAGAAGCAGATATAAACAATGCAATATATATTAATGAAAATATACATGAATCATGACAGCAAAAGTTGCAAATTGTATTATTAGAAAAATAAAATAATAAAAATTCGGATGTTTTGGTGATTTTGGGTTGTTTTAAACGTTTACTGCATCCTAACTAGCATAAAACTAAAATGAGCTAATATTTTCTATTAAAACTTTACCCAGAGAATGGTCACTTAAATGGGACCAAGACAGAAATATTTTTAAAGATATATATATTAGTTTGTTTTTAATTCATCCTTACAAGACGCCAAAAGAACAAACGATTTGTCTGTCCCCTTGGCACGTTGAATGACGAGTAGTTTCTTCGGCAATGTAGATATATATATAGTCTGAAGGTCCAAATTAACTTTCATTGACTAAAATTGCTCTTTAATAAGGTAGACTGACTAAGGAGAAACTTCCCGTTCATTATCCTTAGAATTCCAATGAGTTTCACTGTTTATATTTTTAAATCATCTTGATATATTAAAAAAGACAATGATTACGTAGATTGTTTATTTACTTTTAAAGTGAAGGTTTTATATATAATTCATTGCTATTACTACTTTATTTCTACAAAAATAAATTTATTTTTTGAATGGGAATTTGCGATTCAAAGCAGTGTTGTAAATTACTTTTATAAAGTTTCTAAGAATTAACGTTTTACCAATAATACTATTGATCGGGAGTAATTGCTATTTTGTTATGTATCCACCTTTGTAGAAAGGTTATTGTTTACATTTATGGATTTGACTATACCAATGGATTTTCATCGATGAATTTCGCTCATAATTTTCTTCAAAATAATAGTTATTAGAATAGTAAGATTATTCAAAATTTTAGATATGGTTTTTAAGAAATATATGACAGAAAAATACAAATATATTAATACAGAAATAGGTCTTTCTTCAACAAAGGTGGAGATTTATTAGTCGATGTTTTAAACAATAAATTAATACAAGTCGACGTTCGGACCTATGCAACATATTAACTTTAGATTGCCAGTTCCAAGATGCCCGGGTTTAATTTGTTTTTACTTCAAAAACTTTAGGGGTTATTTAATGAAGAATAAAATAAAATTAACTTATTCCTATACTAAATAATTAACCAAGAAAATTTACCAGGTTTTGTCGAATTTCAGGCTTGAGACGTTCAATTTTTTAATGAGTACAAATTGTATCTGTCAATTAGTGCGTTATAACGAGAGTAAATAACTGTAAATAGATGGTTAAATATTATTATTCGGCTTTATACTAATACATTTAATTAAAATACTTAAAACTATATATTTTTATTGTTGATTACAATAAAATATTCTTCACCTGAACATCACTGAAATTTCTTTTGCTATATTTTGCTTGTCTATTTAAAAGTGTCGCCTTTAATATATAAAAAATATACTATAAAGTCAAGCTTCTATATAAGTATCTAAAATATACTCTATAGGACACCTATATACTACGGGCTAACTTCCAAAAAGTGTCTTTTAAATGCATTTATATTGGACGTACAGCTGAAACTCAACCTCTATTATGCTCTTACCGCTAAACAAAAATCCACATTATAAAATTAAAGTAGTTATTGTCTAAAGGTAAACTCTAAAATACATCGTTTGTGCAATTAAGGTGGTGAAAAGTAAACTATGCAAATCAAAAATTTCTTGCACAAATATTAATGGTAATTCACTATTAAGGTATTTTAAGTAAATTATTTTGACAAATGGTCGAATTTTAAAGCTGTTACTTAAACCTCAAAATTACAAGACACATTTTGTATTATTAATATAAATGTCTCAGAATTACAAATATGATATATAAATAGCACTTGTTCTTTCAGCACTTCAATTGGGTACAGTACAACAGTAAGATATACTTGCAGTTATAGAAATGCTGCATAAATAAGACAAAAGTATTTTGAATCACTTACTTATGACCTGAAAATAAATGGATTTATAAGTGAATGCAATTTACCATTGAACTGGTAAGTTTACATTTGCGTAAGGAGGGATGTAGTATTCAAAGCTACTTTGTAAGGAGTTAGGTCTTTTTTATATGCAGTATATATATATATATATGCAGTATATATATATATATATATATATATATATATATATATATATATATATATATATATATATATATATATATATATATATTACGGTGGGTCGAAAAAATATTTTTTTTATATCATTATTCTGATAGTGCGGAAAGGGTGACCAGTGCGATCAATAAACATGCTGTAAAACATTTTTTTTTGATCGGATAATATCTCCTGCCAACGCATCGCACTTGAAATTCGGGTAAAAATTTTCTTTTTACACTTATTATAATAAAAAGAATATTTTTCGAAATAGTTATCCTAATAGCACGGAAAGGGTGTCTAATATGATCAATAAACACTTTGTAAAATATTTTTTCGATCGGATAATATCTTCTGCCTCCACATCACACTTGAATTATTGCTATTTTTGTTAAAAAGTGTACTTTTTCATGTGATAGAAATATGGTACGAATACCATTTAATACATTCTTTACACAAATAGTCTTACAGATATTAGAATTCATCCTTATGGTCAATTGGCGAATACAGGAAAGAGGGGACACAGGGGTCCGTGCCCCCCCCCCAGACCGGTCCACCTCTTTTTTCCCTTATACAATCGTGGAAAATTTATGTAGGTAAATAACTTATCCCAGTTTTTGTCCTGTACTACAAAATCAGGAAGTCAAACATTAACAACCTTTGGACAGCAACTACTAAATCAATATATCGTGCAGTGATCTCCCTCTCCTTTGAAATAATCACACAACATTTTTACATAAATCATATCACTGATTGTTATAAGAACATTGTTCTAATGAATTAGTCTGTATTTTCAGCCCCAAATAAACATTAGCAGATGCTTCTGTTACTAACTTCACACACATTGTACAACTACCTGCATGTACGTGGGATGGAAAGTGAAATAAAATTCCAATTTCGGGTTGGTTTAATCTCTCACAATGGACCAGAATATGTCAATGGGTATATCACGAAGATTTGGATGAGGAGTAACAGTAGTAGATGACCAGTCAATCATTTCCGTATAGTTATCAGTTTCAAAGTTCAGCTTTGGTGGGAGAAATGAACGCAAAACATCAGCTTTGGAAAGTGACACTCTCCCCTTAATTATGCGGCCTGCAGCAAGCTCTCTAATGCATGATTTTGCGCCTTCAGCATTATCAGCAAAAGGTTCTCAGGATGCGCGGAGTGTGCGTGGCGGAGAAATTGCTGCATCAACGACATTCTTCAGGTTTTTACCAAGGTATTTTGATCTAGAGATAGCTATCCAAACAGGCTTAGCACCATATTTTAGGGAACGTGTAGACTTTATATTAATCCATTTCGGCGTGTGAACTCTCATAACAAACTTAACTATGTGTTTGGGGAACTGACGTATAATCGTAGTAATCTGTAGTCAGACAGCGCGAATGCGATAGTGTCCTAGGATTCTCCTACAATGCTTCGTGATATACTTAGTGACATATTCTGGTCCATTGTGAAAGATTAAAACAACCCGAAATGGGATTTATAGTTCACTTCCCATCTCACGCACAGACAGTTGAACAATGTGTGAAGTTAATAAAAGAAGCATCTGCTAAGGTTTATGTAGTGCCGAAACTAGTAACGAATTCATTAGAACACCGTTCTTGTCACAATCATTGATAGGATTTATGTAAAAGTCTTGTGTGATTATTTCAAAGGAGAGAGCTATCTCTGTACGATATATTGATTTAGTGGTTGTTGTCCAAAGGTCAAAGGTTGTTAGTGTTTGACTTCCTGATTTTGTAGTGCAGGACAAAACCTACCTACCTACCATAATTTTTCCACGATTACATAAGGGAAAAAAATAAGTGAACCGGGTGTGGGGGGGGGGGGGGGCTTCTCGGGCCCTTGTTTCCCTTCCTCCCTGTATTCGCCGATGAATTTGACCATAAGGATGAATTCATATATCTGTAATCGTATTAAATATCTGTTAGTGTATTTGTGTAAATAGTATTAAATAGTATTCGAACAATATTTCTATCATATGAAAAAGTGCACTTTTTAACAAAAATAAAAATATTTTACATCGTGTTTATTAATCATATTGGTCACCCTTTCCGCACTATTAGAATAACGATATGGACAAACTGTTTTTTCGACCCGCCCTAATATATATATATATAATATTGGGGAATACGACACCTCAAATTATTTTTTCGTTTTTCAAAGAAAAAATATCAGCATTTTGTTCCCTAAAATGATATTAAGAACACAATGAGATACGCTTTTATAAGAAACATTTGAATTATTTTTTAAAAAAGTTGTTTATCATAGAAGTTCACTTATTGTTTAATTAGTATTTTTTGTCCCTACATTTTTTTTACAGTCAAACCTCGGTAAAACGATCCCGGGATATAATGATCCCTCGGTTGTAACGAACTTTTCAAATGGTCCCAATCGAACTCCCTGTCACTAATGTATTTTCAAATTCTTGTAACGATCCTCAAAAGTAAGGAATTCGGATATAGCGAACTAAAATTCACACTTTTCAAGTTTAGTTTCATGTTTTTCACGGAAAATTTTACTCGTCCCGACCACATTCCTTACCCTTTGTTCCATTGACAGAAGCCAGTTTCCACAAAGGGGACAATAGAATAGACTCCCCTGCTCAGCTCCTCTCCGTTCAACTGGTCAGCATACATTATTTGCCTTCCTTTCATTCTATTGCTGATCATAGTTTAAATGGTGGACCTTACTTAGGTTTAAAATCGTGAAAATCTTTTTCCATTGAGGATAAAGCGAAAATTATGAAGAGAATAGAAAACAGTGATTAACGTTTATCTTCAGATATTGAAGACGAAGGTAATGTAAGTACAGGTCTTTCAATTTCTGATGCTAAGGACTGAGGTAGCTGTGAACATAATTTCTTTGCAACCGAAATTGTGGATAAGAATCTAATGTGATGCTTTTAACAAAACATCAAAACTTTTTTTTTCATACTTCAGATAAATAAATGTAAATAGTAGTAAAATTAATTTTATTGTTTAATTGTTTTTTAAGAACACATATTTCTCTTACTTTAATATTGCCCGTTACTAATCGTAATTCAGTGTAATTAATTTGTTTCGCACAGAAATGTGTTTAAGAACATTAAGAAAGTTTTTATATCGTCAATATTTGAAAATTCGGATATAGTAAACCACCGGCTATAGCGAACTTCTGAACCAGTCCGTTGAGGGTGCGTTATAACGGGGTTTGACTGTATAAATAGAAACACGTGAAACCTTTTGCTTTAAATGCTCTTGCAGGTATACAAAAATCTTAAAACAGATAATAAAATTATGATTTTAACCTATTCCTTTAAAAAAAAATTTATATTTTAAAATCTGTGTATTTAAATTTTGCGAACTTTTACATTTTATGCATAAATCAAGTATTATAATAAATCGTAGGACTGTTCAATTTTTTAATAGATGATCATACATATAACATGTTATTTTATAAGAGACCCATTTCAGACTAGAATTTGGGATCAAAATGTTGATTTGGAAGAATTATCAATTCCTGAGGAAGGCGTTTGTGTCACTACGAGTGAGTAATTGAAGATTTTTGCTTGTAATATATTAGCAACAAAAATGGCACTACATAAAATGTCCAGAAGTCAAAGAACTTGTTTTTAACATTAAAATAACTACTAGGGGGCTCCATACTCCGTTGACGCCCAAAGAAATCCCCTTGGTTTGTTTCGAAAACCAATCCTCGCTTCGCTCACTATACAGTAGGACGCAATAACAACGTGTCCTAGTAAGAAATCATTACTTAAAAGTTGAAACTGAAATTTTAAATTACAATTAATCACGGAAACAATACTTGTTTTCGCCATGTAAATCAATTTAAAATGGAACTATATTTGAAATTAAATACATTTAAAGCAACCATAAGTGGAAAACAATAGTAACAGTTTGAATTTTCCGTGACATGCTTTCGGTAACCAAGAAGGAAAACGATCCTCTTTGAACACTGCGTACGAATATTTTTCGTTGCATTAGAGTTATTGAATATAAATAACGCATTTTCGAACATAAATACTCTATAAATAAAAGAAATAGCTAATTAGCAAAAGCGGAACAATCTTCTTGCTACTTCGTTCAAAAAGAGAAGGACGCATAGTCTACACTCCAGTTATTATTTAGCTCAGCAATCAAACCTTCAATGGCGTCGCGACAGTTAGCTCCTAACTATATCGCGGCAGGCGAAGTGATTCGAAGTGAAGATATATGTAGATATATATGAAATATATATAACGTCCTTTAATAGTTATGGAAAATTGTTCGTTTATACTTATTAGAATAAAAATTACATTGAATGCAGAAAATAGCAATTGCTTTGACTTCGGAAGGCAATTAAATAATTTCTGAAAGTTTGTAGGTAAAACGATTAACTTTATAATAACTAATTAATATAAAAAAAAATTCATTAAATTAATTTATTAATTTTTTTTCGGATGCTTCAATGCTGTTTGTGAAAAATCTTATTTGAATAGTTCTCAGAAGGTAGTAAAATTGTGATATAGCAATTTAAAAGGATTCGTGCATTTTAAGATCATTATGTATCTATGAGAAAATATACTTTTCATTTCATTCAAACAAGCATTTATTTAAAAGAAAAATATATATATGTTTAATGTATTCTGTGCAGTATGGGGGAGTTTCATGCCGAGAAGAAGACCGCTGTTCCAACGGAACATGGAGAAATTTCCGCGACGCCGAAGAAGTTCCGTAGGGTTAGCATGGAGCTTTAGCTCCTGTACTATAATTTGAAGTTTTAGTCTTTAAATAATACCTCAATATAGAAATATTTACTACATACACTGAGGTAGATTGTACTCATTGTTTATCAAGTATTTTTGTGTTGAAATAAAAGTATTCTTCCGTATTTTGTTGTAATTCTAATTATATACAAATATAATATAAGTATTTCTGTACTTAAATTTATTCATATATGGAATAAAAATATAACTTATTTGGGAAAAACAAATATTACAAAAAAAACTTTTCCATAATTGCAAGCGTAGCGACTAAACAAAAGCAAAGTTGTCTGCTTTAGGGAAGAAATCGAAACTACTAGTAAGTTACCATGTTGATACGTCACGTGAAACTCTCCCACTGCTTAAATTATAACGACTTTATTTTTTCGAAATTGATCTAAAAGTTTACTCTGCGTGCCAATCGATAAATTTAAGTGTCATCTATCCTAATTGTGTTTTTAATAGTTCAATTTTAGACAGGTTTAATGGTTATGTATATCTATCTAGTGAAATAGTATAATTTAGCCTACTTTTGAAAATATTAATAAATTGCAAAAATTTCACTTTTCAAAATGGAAGTAATCGTGAGGATTACATTGATTCATTATTTTTAAGAACAAGATGTTTTTGTATATAGTTAATTTAAAGTATTTTTAATTACTGTATCTTAGAAATATTCACAGGTGGGTTATAGCTAGAATATTAAGATAATGTACCTATTGTATATTTTTATTTAATTACTTACCTATAGCATTTAAAAATTGAATTTAATTTTCTAGACTAGATTTTATACGCAAAATATTTTTTAGGTAATAGCTGTTACACAAGGAAAACTATTTCTGTTAATTAGAACAATAGGATAACAGAAAAAAAATTTCAAACTAACACGATTTATTTTCACTTTGTTTAAACTTATATTTAATTAATTTCGGATTAAAATTCTAGGGACATAATTGCCAGTTATATAAAGGTGTAAATAGTGAAAAATTAGTATATAAGTGCATGTCTTTTCTATCTATTCTAGAATTTTAGCTCTGTTCTTATAGTAAAAGTCTTTCTAGCAATAAGAACGATTGTCATAGATAGTAGTAATATGTAGTATATAATACTAAATCAATATTTGTAGGGCTTCTCGTAAAATTAACTTCTAAACTACTTGTATATTTTAAAGATTGGCAAAATTGTAAGCACAAATAGATTTCCTTTTATAAGTAAAAATCTATATCTCTCTGCTTTTTTTAAATCTGAAATACTTTAACTTTAAGGATAGTTCATTATTTAAATTTCAACGATCCTTTTGATACAAGTAATTTTTTATGTTAAACTGGAATATGTCTAAGATGCATGTCCGATTTTTAATGAAATAAGACGATTTTTCTTACTTAAAAATATTATTGCATGTTTATATCCCACATTATAATAGAGAAACTTTAGAATGTATTTTTTGTGCACGATTGCATTTAAAAAAACTTGCTGTAAAGTACTTTATTAAAACAAAATTATAGACAGTGGTTAATTTTCATAGATATTCCCTGAATATATTAGTCAAATACTGATTTAAATACATTTATGCGTTTATGAGCTAAGTTAGTGAAACCAAAATAAGAAATATTTAAATTCTCCGAGATTATTATAGAATATTTGTAATATAACATACACAAATATTATTATAATACAGTTAATTTATATATTATAACGCCGTAACATTTGGAATATTACGAGAATTTAGAATTTTTTTAATTATGAATATAAAAATGAAATGTGTGTCACTAAATTGTGAATTACATAAATTTTGGATAAAATCTTTTCTTATACGAAATTTGTAGATACATATTCCTCTTATTGTAAAACGGAGGTTTTCAAATATTGTTTTTCCTTTTGTAAATATTCATTATCATTACAAAGCTGTAATTTTAAAATATGTGTTAAAATTTATAAATAGACACACGCATTAAAATTGAAAATTCACACAATTGAACTTTAAAGCAAATTAATTACTAATATTGTAAGAATAGCACATAATAATCGAAATAATCTATTCATAAATTTTTCGTCGCAAAAAGCAATTAAATAACTATCTGATCAAGCCATAAAAGTTGAAAAAGTACTATTGAATAAAAAATTTAGCTTCTGATATAATTAAGAATTAAGTGAATTTTAAATTATTAATTTTTTTTGGTAAATTAAAATGTTTCAACTTGGCTATAGCAGTTGTAAAGTATTTTAAAACTACTAATTTTATCTCTAAATCTAAATGTAACGTTTGAAAGTTTCCTTGTATTTACAATACTCCCAAAAGTTAAAGAAATCTAGGAAATCCTTTTTGAAATAAAATGTAGTAATACGAGGTTGATAATTTCGTTGAAATTTCTTTGTTCTTTTCAGGTCCCACCAACACCTTCGAGAGGTGTTATCGAGGACAGACAAAACAGGTACTAATATCCGTTTCAATAAAAGTAAAACGAAGAATAATGTGTGAGGCATGTGTATTATACCAGAATGTATCCCAAGGGTTCGTAGGATATAAAACTACATACAAAATTTGTAGAAATAAAAGGTATGGTCCCACCGATGAGCTTGTTTTGCAACGTCAAACTTGGATATGACCCTAAGAAAGAATGGCTTCATCAAAATGTGTCATTCAATCCCATCAAAAACGCTGCAGTAACATTCAGATCGTGCTATTAAAGACACTAGTTGTTTCACAATGAAATGCATGTTAGTAGATTTGTCTTTGTTATGTGTAATATTATTCCCTGGTAGCACACTTACGCCTACGAGGTTGATCCACCCCCCCGAATTGTTTAAAAGACTGGGGGGTTTCAGATAACGTGTATAACACGGATATCTTTTAAATATAGTTACAGAAAAATGTACTTAAGAGAACTTTGAGTTTTAGAAGTAATGATTATTATAACATTATTTCGAACTAATTTCTATCAATAATAATAATGTAAACATATAAACATGTAATACATAAATGTAAACATACAAGTAAAATTTAATAACTTATCATTAAATATTTATAGAGGTATTTTATTGATTGTTTGTCTTCTCTTTAAAGCTCTTATAGTTGTTTTGAAATCATTATAAATCATGGATTCGTTAGATAAACGTATATAGATTTTATCTTAAGGAAATACCGAATAATTCTGACAATTATTTTATTCTGCAAACGAACGGTGTTAAGTTATCCTGATAATTATGTCACCGACATAGAGTACGATCAGATGAACATTTATTACACAACGAATTCTTCATACGAAGACCGATGCCAGATCGCCCATGCTACATAAGATGAAGAAATCAACGCTGATTTCAATTATTCATTCGTGTGGCCGTTCTCAAAAATGACATGAATTTCAAAAACAAAAGTAAGGAGGTATTCTTGAATATTAGAGTATGATTATTATGATAGCATTATTGCTGAATATAAGAGTACAAAAACTGGGGATAGCGTAAAAAAACCGTTTCAATTTCAGTGAAATAAATCCTGCACGACGATTTTTGGCAATAATTGAATGAGGTAACTTGAGTTAACATTAAGTAAATATGAACAATTTTAATTCAGTTAGTATATTTTTTAATCAAATAAGAATAAAACACTTATAATTTAAACTGCCAGTTTTTCATTACATGCATATATTGATAAGGCAATAATTTAAAACAATTGTTGGAGTATCATTTTAAAATTATTTCAGTCCGTAATTAATTTTTTTAATGATAACAGAAACAGTTTATTTTTAATTTGTGTTCTGTATTCTTGGATAGTATTGTTTTCCAGCCCAAATTAATTTCATAGAATCGCCTCAGCGTGCTACTCAGGGTCAACTCTGATCAAAGAAATGAAAACAATGTATGCTAAGCATACGGTAAGAAAACCGCCATTGCAGTGCAGTATCAATTATACAGTTTCCTCCACCTTCAGGATATCATGGACATCCCAAACTCGAGTGCAGTGGAAGAATTCCTTGACGTTCTCCAACACACCACGATTGAAGGGGTTGTGATAATGACCGTTGCTATCCTTCAAATAGCGGTAACGATGACAATTAAAGGCTTCGTTCATCGTCAGGTTATACGCGGCATAGAGAACCTGAAAAGGAGCAAAAATGGTACAACAAAGTAACATTCAACCTCTACTGATGATATTTGTAGCTTAATACAAGATTGTAAAATGGTTTATATTATCTTCCTGGATAAGGTTTGTATAGAAATGTAAATTTTATTTTGGAAAAATTTTATTTTTCCAAATAATCTTAACAATAAAGAAGATTGTACTATTAAAACTGTTTAATTTTATAACTGAAAGTGTTCAGTTTTTAGATGTCTAAAACCGTGTTCTCCTTTAGAGAGGAACGATATTTAAATAACAGTTATAAAATATCATTATTTAAATTTTTGATAATTAAAAATATTATTTATAAGAAATAGCAGTTATTTATTTCCTCAAAAACAGTAGTATTTCGAAATCAAAATTTAAAAAATTATTTTGAAAAAATATGTTTTTTAAACCATTAAAAGATGCGTTGTTTAATTTTAACCATAAAAACCTAAACCGTCAAAAAAGAACAAGTTAAAAAAAAAGAACAGTTTAGAAAAAGAGCAGGTAATTTTTTTTTACCATGTTACTAAAAAGGAACGGAAACGGAAGAACCTGTTCTCACATGCAAGACGTCCTTGGTTAAAACAAACCTACTCCGTGATATAACTAACTTTAAAAATTCCTCAATCGCAGAAGGATGAATGATTTTAACTGACAGGGATTCTTAGGTACTCTTCGTCGCATTGTAAAAAGTAAATAGCATAAATTTGAAATGTTATAAATTTTCTTATTTATCACGGTTTGGGATATTGCGCTATATTAAATAAAAATAAAATTTGGATGGAATTTTAAAGTGCATGTTGATAAAAATTGAATAGCAATGAATTTTTTTATGTGTATATTGAGATAGTCAATATGCATTTAATGATGTAAAAATGATTAGGAAAAATTACCGTATATACTCATAAGCCGAGAAATTTTAGTCAAAATTTTCATCAAACAGTAGGGGGGTCGGCTTATACGCGGATCGGTTTACACGCGAGTATATACGGTAATACGTTTATTTATAGAAATATTATTAAGTGTTGGATCATTAACAGTATTTTAATAAAAATAATTCCTACCATCAACTATTAAAAAAAAATTCATGAAAATTTAGCATTTGATATTTTGCGGTGCCTAATTCCGAAGTTGACGATATTTAATCTCGCTTAAGGTATCAAATAACAGTTACAAATACTAGTTATTTCATTATAATATCATAATAGCTGTCGTTATTTAATAATAACTACCAACCTCATCCCTATTCTCCGTACACGTAGAAGGATGACCAATCGACATTATTTTTTAGTTCGATTTTTCTTACAACTTACACCTAATCATTAAAAACTATCAGAATGAAAAGAAAATAGTTTTATTCATCTTTCTATATTAATTTCTCCTTTGTAGAATAACTAAAATATTTTAATAACTTTTATTAGTTTGAAGAAATCTATGAGCAGGAGAGGTTGGCCTTCTATAAAGTAGGAAATGTAATGTTTTTATTGATAAATACAGAATTTTAATATGTTAAAGATTAAATACAAATGCAGTTCACGTTACCTTAGACTACGAAGTAATAAGGAGCTGGTTGCCTATGTGGAGCCTAATCAAATTCTAATTGAACAGTCAACGTAAGAGGTAGATAAACAACTTTTCTAAATAATTTCTTCAAAAATGGAAGTTATTTTGTTTTTGAGCAAATCACATCAAAACAAGTAATGTATTAAAGAACTTTAATATTTAGTGAAAGATAAGTGTGTTTTGAAACAATTATTACTATAATGAAATGAAAGTTTTTCAAAATTTATTATTGTATATAGAATGTGTTTACCTGGTGCCTTCCATATTCCAAAAAATTCTATTGTGGGAAATGGATAGTCTTATATAAATTTTGTAAATAAATATTTTAATTACATTTATCATAATTTCCATTATAGTTAGAACAACTTATAATGGTTATCATAGTTATACACACGTCAGAACTTTTGCACATACTAGTGGCATAACAATTCCGGTTAAATAAAGTTAAAAGCAGTTATCTATTTCATTGATGCAGATCGTCTGAATTATGCTGTACCTTTTTTTCCGGCATCTATTTTAACCGAAACAAAATCCAAATATTGTATAATTTTACGCTCAAAAACTAATTGGCAACAATAGATTTCAACAGGAAAGAGGGATTATCTTCAACAAAATATAAAGATTTATTTTCATAGAAATTCATATGTATTATGCATTATTCTTTGTTGAGTCACCAGAGGTTCTTTATGCACGATAATATGGTATATTCCCTATAACTTTTAAAAATTCAAGAGTGGTACCAATGGAAATAAAATAAAAAGATCTATGCTTCGGGTTATTTAATTTTTCATTGTGATAATTTAAAAGGTATTTATTAGCGTCTAAATGTAAACATTCGAAGAAAAGGAAATTTGTAAAATAAATTAAAAATACTTCCAATCAAATTATCAAAAATCTGCAAAAGGCAAAGTACAGAAAACTTTTCAAACTTTTATATGTTAAAAAAATAATGTCCTATACTTTAACATTGAGAACTCGAAACGTAGGTGGCGCTTAGCGAACAGCCTTAATAGCTCTAAACAGCTGCAAAGAGTCGGAGTGCCATATACACATGAGGGGCCATCTCAAAAATCCCATTTCTGAGGGAAATCAATCCTCTTCAGTTAAAAACTCCGTATTTTTTACCATTGATCATGAAAGTAATAATCAAAGAAACTGTCTGCGTGAATGCTTTCATTGCTTAAAAATAACTCAATATTATTTGTATATTGTATTCATACGACTTTTTATTCCGTAATGAAGTTATTTTCATATTTAAAATAAAATTTATTTTATATCATTAATTAATATTGGTGGTGGTTATCAAAAGTAAAATGTTTATATTACAAGCTTTAAATTGATAAATAAAATAATCCTTAATATAGCTTACATCATATGAAATTTTTAATACCCTTTTAAGAAGGTGTTTTTTAATGATTATATACATCGCAATATTTTTTCTAAGACATATTTTGGTGTATCTTATAATCTTCGTATTTTATATAAATCTGAGAGTATTATTTATGTACTGTAATTTTAATAAAAATACATAAAGAGTTTATAATTTTTAGAAAGCATCGTTATCATGTAAGTAATATTGATTTATAGAAATTTCATAGTTATTTATTTTTACAAAAAATTATTTACGGTCTAAGTTTCTGGAACAATAAGACAGATGTGGTACACTTTTGTTTCGTAGTTTATGTCTAGTTATTTATTATGTCTAATTAAACACTGAATCACCGAAAGTATTTGAGAGCACTGCAACTAAAATAAAGAACATTTATGCGAAAAAAACTCCACAGTTTACTAAAAAAAAATTAACAAAAAGATACATTTTACAAATACAATGTTGAACATAAACAAACAACAAGTTTTACATTTAGAATCTTCTAATTGTTTCAGAATTATCTCATTACATTCGGACTTCCTTTCTTAGTATAATTAGAAATTACTGTGATAAATAAAAAATAAAGAAAACATCCAAGGGTATGTTGAAATTTGTAATAAGAGGAGGATAAAAAAAAAGCATTATTGCGTTAAAGCCTCAAAAAAAATTAAATTACAATATAATATTCGCATTATTTTAAAGATTTTTTTAAAAGTATTATACATTATTCAACTTTCTGACGGAGCCGAACGACTTAAATCGTCCATGAATTTCCACATTCTCCATTATTTTAAAACTATTTATCTATTGAGATAGGAAGAAATTATTTAATACCACGATATTATTATTTATCTGCATTGATATAAATAGAGCCCATCCAATATATTGGTGGATTTACTTAATACTTATTAAAAAATATTCGAGTTGGAACATCTACAAAAGGGCCAATTCTAAAAGTTTTTCTCAGAAGTAATTTCAAAATAATAAAAGTTAAAACCCTAATTTGGAGAGTGGTTCGATTGCGCTTGTACAAATATTTTTGACTGTTAAAAGTAGACACTGAACTGAGCTCACTTATTTTTTAGAAACTTGTTGAATTGCAATGCATTAGTAATTTGCTCAAGCAGTAAATAAACTTAATAAAAATTAGATTAAAAAAAATTGTACACGTAATTTGACAAAATAATTTCAAAAGTACTAAAATTGAAAAATGTATTATTAGTTATTGGTATGTAAGAACGTTAAACAATTTCCTTGTTGACAAGTTTTGTGTATTAATACTTAAATATTTGTATTCTATTTTATATTAGTTTATTTTTATTATTAATGGAGGAAAATTAATTGCCATTTCATGAAAATAATTTAAAAATTATGCATATCATTATTCACCATTCAAACTTTATTATACTAGTTTTATTTAATTTGTTTTGTATTTTCTCTATTTACTTTAGTTATTGTAATTAATTATAAGTTATATGCATAGAAATCAATTTACTTCACTAACAAATTAACTCCAATCACAATAACATAATTTTAGACTGTTTTTAATTTGTATAGGGTATATAAACGAAAATGAGATTTCTGTTATACTGTTCTTTTATCGTTTAAAGTTATGAACAAGTTATTATATATTTGATAAAAAGGTATGTTTTATATAATTTTTGCAGTTTTTACAAAATGTAGAAGTAATATTTTTTTAATAGGGGGTGCAGTTTTTAGTGTTTTATTTTTTTATTTGTTATTGTGTTAAATTTTTGTTACATTACTTTGTATTTAATTTTTAATTATTTTATAACTTACGTAACCATGCAGACGTATGATAATCGTTTAAAACAGTATTCATTAATTTGTTTCGCATTCAAATAAACTCTTTGGCCCTAGTTAGGCAACAGACCATGTACATTTTAGTCTAGAAATTTTGTATTGATTTAACTCAAATTCAATATTTAAATGATTTCTAATATTTTATTTAGATAATTCCTACACAAATTTTACTACAACTTATATATAAAACATCTAAACATTCATATTTTAATTTGTACAGAATTGTTAGTCGTTTTCTATTCGACTTTTCCTATCTATTAACTTCGACAAAACATTCAAAATGTCTACAGAAAGAACATTTAAGAGAAAAGAGACGGTCCCACACCCCAAGTGGGGTGTCATTTGATAAGAAAGTGTCAAGAGAGTCGGGAAGTGGTGAAATGAGTACAACGCCGATTCTCTATCAATGGCTCAAAGCACACTCATTGCATGTCGGTCAAAAAGGAGATATTGATATCAATGTGGAGGTGGAATTTAGCTCTCTTTCCTAAAAGCAGAAATGTCTCTTTCAAACAATCATTTGAGTGCAGTTCGGCAGTGGCGGCCCGCGGTCAAAAATTTTAGTGCAAATTGTGTAACTCAGCTCCCCCCTCTACTTTCCACAACCATACATGAACGGAAATTCTTTAATATTTATTACTCAAACTCAAATCAAAGTTTCCTTTCAATATTTATGAAATGATAACATGGTTTTTGTTAAATTCAACAATATAAAGTCGAGAGTTTTCTCTTAATGTGCCAGTTCCACTTCCACTGTTCCACTTATTTGAGTTCCACTTCTTATCAATTCTTTAAAGTTTACAGATTTTTTTTAAATATTTGATTGAGCCCTCGTGCGTTTTACATGCTCGTGTGATAGTGGTTAATTCATCATATCCAGCACCATTCCAAACGCCCTGTTTAATTCCAACGATCAAACACGGCCAACAAAACATTTTGTATAAAAAAAAACTACCATATAGCCCCAAGAAAAACACATACCATGATGATTGAAACCTACGACCATACTGAGATGTATCCATGTATCCACGCTGAAATATGTTTTTTTTTATAAATGGACAATTTTGGTGTAAGTCTATCTTCTTTAAGTAGTTGGCGTTTATCATCTTCTAAAAGGAGTTTCAAACAAGACTCACACCTTATCGTAACAAGGCTACATGTTTCAAAATGGTTAAATTATAAATTTTAATATTAAGTTAAGTAACGAAATAACACACGTGTTAACTTATCACGAAAACTATTTCCGTTTGGAGAGATTCTTGGAAATTCTCGGTTCCCCCTCCCCCAGACCACCCCGACGATTCACGTACGAGCCAATTAATTCACCGAATTCCCAAGTACTGCCGGAGTTGAAAAAATCGTTTTGGGCTGCATATGTGTCGTCACAGCCTTCATTTTAGCGTGTAGGGGGAGTCATACTATGTAAGGTTGTCATAGCAACGATGCAACAGATTTCTAAATTCGCTTCTTGGCTGTAGTTTTGATTGAATGGAGTTTTTTTCCCTCCTGAATCGTGCATTACGGCAACAGGTTTGCTATTTGTCGGAGATTTTTTTTTTTACTTACCGTAGAAATTTCATCTTCATTTCCAATTCTAATCTTCACTTAAGAAAATTAGCAAAATATATAATTTTAGATTTAAAATGCACTAATAAAATTAGGTGCAGCCCGGCTGTAATTGCTGTACACCACGAGCCGCCACTGCAGTTCGGCCTTCCATAGGCTCAAGTTTGAAATCTTCTTTTTGCGTTTTCGGGAAGTTTACAACAGGGATTGATTGTGCCATCGATATATTTGTATTTATCAAAACGTTGGCTAAGTCCTTGCACATTTGAAACCTATTTAAATGAAAGAACTAAATAGTAGAAACGCAGCTCTTTTAGAAAGATGCTCATTTAAATAATAGAAAGCGATATGTGTTTAGTGTTTGTTATACTTGATACATTTTTATAATCTTTGCAATGGAATCTTATTATAGCGTAAATTTTGGCATCCCCACCCTTTTGTTATATTTGGTACTGTCACCCCTCGACCTTAGTCTGAAACAATCAGAAGAGCAAACACCTGCTCTTTTTCTTACCGAGAACGGAAGTGCGTGGGTGTTACTAGCATCTCCGGACCGCAGTGCCTGTTTGAGGAAAAGAATCTTGGCGCGATAATTGTTTGGCGGGCGGGGGTAAATTGCCAAATGTTGCAATCTTATAACGCATTCACTGCCATTCACACCCTCCCCGTGAGATACAAGCTTACAGCATATGGTTGTTTTAAATTAAAGTATTTTTTTTTTTAATTTTTATTTTCAACTGTTTGATGTAGATGCGTCGGGGAGAGGGGAATTTTCTGCTTATTAACGAAGAAAGATCGGGCCCGCGACGATACATAACGATATGTTTATAAAGAAATTGTATTTTTGTAAGGAGTATTTTTGATTCATAAGCATTTATTCTCATAATTAATAACTCATTTTCTGTAACTATAAGCAAACTAAATTTATATTCTTTTAATATATGTAGAAAAAATAGTTTCATTTTAAATTTCGGTGTACGCATCAAAAATGTTATAACAATATATTGCAACCTACAGTTTTAAATACTTAATTTTGAGAACATTTAAATTTATTTCCTTTTGCAATGCTTAGTATTTTTATAATACAGATAATAGTGTGGCACTTGTATAATATTGTATATTAAGTGAACAATTTTCTTTCTGCTTAATTAAGTGAAAATCATATATGTTATAAGAAAAGATAATATCACGCAACTCGTGAATATACTTTTGTGCCCCACGCGTTACAAAGGTCTCGGGGGTGAATGGTCGACGCGGTTCACCTATGATATGTCCCACGATGGCATAATATAATTTCTTAGATATTCATAAAAGCATTTTTATAATTACAATATTAAAATTGTGAATTACAATCAAAGAAATAAATTAATTTAATTTTTTTATATCAATGAAACGATGCATGTTCTTAAATCGTGATATATTCTTTAAAGTTTTAAACAATAAAACTAATTATATATTTGAATAGTTTGAGAAAAAGTGATAGTGTCAAAATTACGAATATCTTTTCTATCGTTTATAAAATATTGAATTTTTATCTATATTGCATGATATATTACAACACTCTAAATATCTCATATCATCGCCACAATTTATTGCGAAAAATCGAGCTCTTCTCCATGCTACAATTACAATGCTATTAAAAAAAAGAAGAAGAAAAAAAGGGCAGTCAAAAAGTTGAACAGCCATTCCTTTCACAGGGTTGCGAAATAGTAAACTTATCAATATCGCCAAAGCTGGAGCAATTATCGCGCCAAAATGCTTTTCCTCCAACAGGCACTGCGGTTCGGAGATGCTAGTGTGGGTGTTGAACTAGGTTGCTTTACGAGCGTCTCTCAGATCAACGCTACCTTCGAACAAACTGGTGACACCCCATCGAATCGACCACCAGAGCGTCCAACACTGCCACGTGATTACATCTCGATCATTCATTCCTCCGCCACTGCGACGATTCCACAGCTAAACTTTCATTTTAACTTTCCTTTTGTGCCGCTTAAGTAAATATTTGCTACTTATAAAATAATAAAAAATTATTATAAAAATCCTCGATTGAATTCTCGAAAATCCTAAAATTGACGGGAAACAATAACAAAAAAGTTTTCTTTCCGAATTCATTATATTAACACTTTCTTGTTGTGAAGTTTTCACATCACATGCCATAGACGGACACCATAACTTACACATATATATTTGGGATATTTTGTTCAATCAAACACAAGGAATTAAAAATTTGAATTAAAATAAGTTTTATAAAAATTTTGACACAGAGGACTTCAAAACATATAGAAACAGTAAATAAAGATGATATCATAATTTCGATATCATCAATAATTAATAAAAAAAGTATTTTTCATTTCGTATAATAGAAGGTAAAAACAATTTTATAGTAAAAGCACATATCTTGAGAAAACAAGATAAATGTTCACTTACTTCAATAGTTTATAGGACACAGCTGTAAAATTAAAATAGATATAATATACGTAAATTTCTCAGTTTTCGCAGCTATGTAAACGAAAGTTATAGTTAGAGACTGAACACCCAAATGACGACAAACCTTGTTTCACTAAAGGTATTTTTAACGCCATCCTATCTGTTAATTAGTTTAGGAATTTTTCTCACTATGAAAAGTAATTTTCTGTTGGCGCTTCCCCCATTATTCTTTGTGCTGCCCTCGCCAAGCAAAATGTCCTTTTTGGAAGAAATTTAATGACCCAATTAACCTCCCACAATCACACCCCAATTGTGTCCTGGTGCTGTTTCAGTGTCATCTTTCACTAACAAAGAAATGAGGCGATATTTCCTTCCCACCGCTACTACAAAAAGTTCTCCTTCCCCCTTCACTTCCCAATCGCCGCTACTCTGCCCTATAGACATGCTCTGCCCCCAAGTTCTCTCACCATCTTTGGTCAGAGCTTTTGCTTTGGTATATTTCCCAGTAGTATCACCGCGGGGTAAAAGGAAAGAGGGGATGGGGGGGGAAGGATTTTGACGGTTAGTCGAACGAATGGAGGTGTCGGGGAAGGGGAGGAAGTGGTAGTGTGCCTATTTGTGTCCTACCTATGGAAGATCTGAAAAATGGTTTGTTACGGTTTTTTATGTGAAATTCTGCAAAATTTAATTTTTAATTACTCTAATAGGGAGGGGGGCAAAAACTTTTCTAGTACGGGAATTGAACCCCCTGGCCTCTATCTAGCTATAGGCCTGCCTCCTCCGCATTGCGTATCGATCCCTGAAGGCCCGTCAGTTATGAATACATAGAAATAATTTCACTTACCGTGCTTCCCGAAAGCACCCATCCAACTCCACAAAATAACACTGCTTCTAGCAATCCAATGATGTAAGTGTACTGCCAACCTTCTTCCCAAATGCAAGCCGCAGCGAAAAATACAGTGACTGTGCAATTAATCGCTATGGTAAGGGAAAACACTAGGAACCAGATTCTGTAAGGCAAATGCTGTCTATCAGTTGAATGGCAAAAAAAATCAACTTCATTAATTTACAAATACAAATATTGACGACCAACAACAGGCTCAAGGCCCAGCAAGGTTGGTCCAGCTAGTATCTCCAAACTATCCCCAATGAATATCTAACTTCTTCTTAAAATAATTTACTCTTGTACAAATAACAATATTCACTGGCAAGTTGTTCCATTTGTCTATTACCCTGTTATAGAAATAGCGCTCTCTTTCTTCCCGATTAAAATGGGATTTGTTTAATTTAAACCCATAACTTCTCCTTCTATCACTCATATTAAAATCTAAACCCTCTACATACCCCGTTTAATAAATTTAAACAGTTGAATTAACAGTCTAACAGTCTTCTAACCCTTCTGTCTCCCAGAGTATTACATATTCAAATTTCTTAATCTATCTTCATAATTCATGCCTAAAAAACATTGGACCATTTTAGTAGCCCTGTGCTGAACTTTCTCTAACAAATCGATGTCTTTTTTAAGATATGGCGACCAAAAGTGTACATCATACTCAAAGTGAGACCTTACCAAACATCTATACCATAGCAAGATTATATCCTTAGATTTTGATGAAACACTTTTTCTGATTTACCTCAACATTCTATTAGCTTTTTGTAGCCATTGCACATTGATGACCCCAATGCTCTTTTGATTTCCGAAGAAAATAAAATAGTATTAAGTGTGGTGGACACACAGAGTTGAAAATTAGTTATTAAACATTTCTAATTAGTCATTTTGTAAATTAAAAAACTAATAACAAGAATTGTTAAAGAAAGAGTTAATGTAGAAAACACGTGGAAATAAAATAATTAGAGATATCATAAAATAAGAGTTGTGTAAGAGCAATAAAGTTTATTACACGTTAACTATTTTTTATAGGCGATCATTTTTTGAGCAGAACTGTGTTGTTAATGTTAGTTTTCCAAGTACAGTCGAAGAAAAAAACAACGAACCACCCATTATTTTTCAGCCAATTTTTATTGTAGGGATAAATTTAATATACCATTTTGTAAGGAATAAAGTCTACTACACATTATTATACAAAACATTCGCATAGGGGACTATTTTGATATAAAAATCCGCACCAACATTAAAATTTTCAATAGCTACACCTACTTTTGATAGCGCAGAAATGTTCTCCACCCTCATAATAATCTAAATATAAATTTTCGTCAGAACCCTAGAATTTCCTACAGTTATATGTAGATATATTAGACAATATGTATCGATCTTATTTGAGGGGCTACCTCCACATTGAACAAAGCATTGGTCGGAATACAAAATGAAGGATGCTGGTAGAAAAGGATTTGGCGGTAGCCGATGTTTTTCTTATGCGTGGTCAGACTCGCCTAGAATTGTTCTAATAGTATGATACAGTATGTTTTATCCCCCCAAAACACTTTAGAAAAGTAAATAACGCTAAGCCCCCACCCCTGTAAAAATGTTTCGGTCTACCTTAATATTTAAGTTAATTAACTGAAATTATTTCCTTTAATTTTTATTAGTTTTTCTTATGGTCTATAAAATAGGAAAGCAATTACATAGAAGCAAATACTTTTTCTAAATATAGCATGACCATTGGAGTTTTTCGTTAAGTTTTATTCGTATAAAATTGGGCATTCTATATTGTAATTGCTACGCTACGCCCCCATCTGTTACGTCACTAACTTTTTTATGCATTCTAAAAAATAGGATTTATTGAGTTTATGAAAATGGATCTGTAGGGGTTTTATAATAAAAATATATTTTGTTGTTTTGTGTAATGCTTAAATAAATAAATCAAACAGATTTGACAACAGTACAAAGCCTCCTACTTGGTGACCAATCAAAGCGTGACCTATTTTGACAGGTACCCACGCCCACCTGTCAATCAACCAGTATGTTGATATGACGTCAAATGGGTGGGGCCTATTTGAAGTCCTGCCATACTATTGGTTGATTTACAAAAGGTCCAATGAGCCCCGCCCATTGTGACGTCCTACACGAGGGTGTGTGGGGATGACGTCATCCCACGTGCCTTCCGGTGACGTCATTGTACCCAAGTAACTTCTGGTGACGTCGCGGCTACATGGTGCACAATTGAATGGGGCGTGACCTCCTGTCAACCAAACTTGGGTTCAAAGTGCGGGGTCGAATGACGTTATCGGACAAGCTTGGCCTCGAAGAGGGGGTTCTGGATGACGTCATCGGAATGTCAACAATCTGTCAATCAAACTCCCTCGAATTTTAAGTTATATGACGTCATACCACGTGACTAGTTGACGTCCCACCTAGTTAAATAATTAATTTAATTGGGATTTTAATTGAATCGGATAATTTTAGTTAATTATATTTTTGAATAATTTCTGGACAGCTAAATGGAAATTTGGCCGGGTTTCGAACCAGGTATCTCATGCTTGCGAATCGTGTACTGAACCGACTATGCTACGAGGCTTGTTGTTGAAATCCGTTCTTAATAGTATAAGTGCCCTGTATTGAGTAAAGCTATGTAATAAAGTTAGGTACTGGTTTAGTTAAATGGAAATAATTTATATGTGTTTTATTATTTATTAGTTTTACTATTTTATTTTGAAGATGTTGCTATGAAGCTCGGTACTTGTGGCGGCATCTGGCTTAGTTAAATGGAAATAATTTATTATTTATTAGTTTTTTAATATTTTGAAGATGTTGCTATGAAGTCGGGAACTTGTGGCACCGTCTAATTTCGAGAGCTGAAATTAAATTTAAATATGTATTTTATTAGTTTTAATATTTTATTTTGAAGGAAAAGCACGGATTCGAACCTCTGACCTCGTTAACCAAAAGACAATTCTGATATAGTGTTAACGCTTTTCCTAACCACTATACCAGAATTGTTTGGTATCTAAAGACGATTTAAAAGTATACCTGACAGTTAATTAACTGTTTACGTACATGGCGGGTGTTGAGGAGTTTGGTGTCCTGTATGTGACGTCACAAATTTACTTAATTAATGATTATTTTTCTATAAGAAGTTGTTTACCTGCTATTCTTGAAGTGCTAAGCTTTCGGGGTATGACGTCATGATGTCTGTTGGAAAACTGATTTTTTTTTCAGTTTGTCAAAAATAAAAATTACTTTTTTTTAATAATGACGTTTATAAAAATTACCTTTTTTAATAATTACGTTTATTAATCATGACGTTTTTTAAAAAATTACCTTTTTGAATAATGAATTTTTTACATGCTGCATAAAATAAAAATTACGTTTTCGTAACATGTAATCCTATGGAAAAAATGACATTCTCACTGGTTGTGTAAATTAAAAATTACCTTTTTTGAATAATGACAATTTTAAAAATTACCTTTTATGACTTGTATAAACTAAAAATTACCTTTTTTAGCATGTTACATAAACACATCTTGATTAGTCATTGTATTAGACGTGTCAATAATCACAACACAGATATAAGAACCAACATTTTTATTCACAACAACAATCCCATTTTATAATCATCATACAACATATGTTTAAAGAAATCAGCAGGAAAACATACATTATTCAAGGCTTCCACTACACGTTTGACATTTATGATCAGTAAAGCATCGTCTGTAAACAGATTCTCAAAAGGCAAAGTCATACAATCGTGATTAAACTGAAACGAATCGTTCAATACACAGGCCTCACAATGAAACAGGTGATATACATTAGAATTCACCTCCTCTCGTAACACAGAGAGTAATTCTTCAAACAGTTCACATCCGTAACACATGGTTTAGAGCAATACAGGAGAATTTGGGAAGGTAGCACCGTTTCAAAGAGGGTACGCTTCAGAGATTCACAAATATCGGAAACTATTTCTCGCAGATCACAAGATTATGATAATTTATTTTCCCACATGTATCTTTCAAAGTAAAATTGTTATAGAGAAAGAGTTGCTTTAACATTATTTCACCGTTATTGGACAACATAAGAAGCTGATTGTTACATACAATACTGGCTTAGGTGTATTTGGTATCCACAGTAAAAATGTTATGTTTAAAGTCTTGGAAAGTTCGAGTGTTAACACAAACCCATCAGGGGAGTAGCATGCACTACCACTCTCATACTGACGAATGTCCACGTAGAGTTTATAGTTCAATTGTTGAATCGGAATCCTCCCCCAAGGTTCAATTCCTTGAGACAAGTCAGCGTTTTCTTTTTTCCATACGGGCCGGTTTCATCCACGCCTCTGGTTTCTTAAAATCCCTTTGTCTCGCCAAAGGTTCGCTTCCGTCCCAATTCAAGCATTCGATAATCGTTGGAGAGGGGATAATCTATCGGAAGGTGAGGGTGACGCTGGGTGTGGTGACATCCGGCTGGGCAGGGATCCCATGTGTCATGTTGGTGGGTAGAAGCAGAAGGGAACCATTTCCCAATTATTGAGGGCGATCCCTTCCAAAGACCATGGTTCTCGGGGCTCCAAAGCTGAGAGTTGGGATGCAGAGATCCGTCTCGGCGTGCGGGTAAATCTTGGCCTTTCCGTCGGGGTAGAAGTTGAGGAGCATAAAGTTGTATTCTCGGCCCGTCCTTTTCTCCACATACTCTTTAATCGATGTCAGAGTAGGCGTCCAAGGCTTTGCTGGCACGGTGGTTCCGGAGAAGGCGTAGTTGTGTTCCCCAAATCCAAGCACTCTGCGTCGTGGAATATACGTTTTACCGTAATAGATAAGCTTGAGTGGCTAGTAAGGATATTGTAATAGTTCATCAAATACTTGTTGCGATCGTTCCGAGGAATAAAAGCCTCGAACATAGCTTATTTTCAAACCTTCAGCAGCCATTTTTTAGAGATATTAGCGAGAGAGACACGAACAACAGAGCTTTGCACACAACAACTTAGCACAGACATGACGCTTCGGTCTTAAAAAACCGGATGTGACGTCCTCGTTGCCATTAGGGTCGCTCGAGAACCTGTTCAACCAATCAGAGAACAGTAGTGACGTCATCAGAACGTTCTAGAATATTCCTCACAGGACCCGTTGCCACCGTGAAGAAACCGGTAGCCAATACCAGTATCCTCCCCTTCGTACAGGTGCAGACAGATACAATGACGTCATACCCCGAAAGCTTAGCACTTCAAGAATAGCAGGTAAACAACTCCTTAGAGAAAAATAATCACTACTTAAGTTAATTAGTAATGTCATACGGGAAACCAGACTCCTCAAAACCCGCCATGTACGTAAACAGTTAATTAACTGTCAGGTATACTTTAAAATCGTCTTTAGATACCAGACAGTTCTGGTAAAGTGGTTAGGATAAACGTTAAAACTATATCAGAATTGTCTTTTGGTTAACGAGGTCAGAGGTTCGAATCCGTGCTTTTCCTTCAAAATAAAATATTAAAACTAATAAAATACAAATTTAAAATTAATTTCAGCTCTCGAAATTAGATGGCGCCACAAGTACCCGACTTCATAGCAACAACTTCAAAATATTAAAAAACTAATAAATAATAAATTATTTCAATTTAACTAAACCAGATGGCGCCACAAGTACCCGACTTCACAGCAACATCTTTAAAATAAAATATTAAAACTAATAAATTATGTCCATTTAACTAAACCAGATGGCGCCACAAGTACTCGACTTCATAGCAACATCTTCAAAATATTAAATAACTAATAAATAATAAATTATTTCCATTTACCTAAGGCAGATGGCGCCACAAGTACCGAACTTCATAGCAACATCTTCAAAATAAAATATTAAAACTAATAAATACTAAATTATGAATTTTACCTCCTTTCAATCAACCAATAGGATGGCAGGACGTCAAACAGGTCCCGCCGTATGTGACGTCCTGTCATATTATTGGTTGATTGACAGGTGGGCGTGTTTACCTGTCAAAATAGATCACGCCTTGATTGATCATCAAGTGGGAACTTACTACTAACAACAGTAATCTCACAAATTGACTAATTAACATGAAAATACACACTACCCTGTTTCAAATAGGAAAACGTAGGAATATTAGGGAAAGCTTGCGATTCTTGGAATTCATATAATTAAAATGAATGGACCTTAGAAGTATCGAATAAATATACTACGCGATTGAAACGCGAAGCAACTGTTATTACGCGAATGTGTATCTCTAGGATATCGAGCATCAATCCGTTCATAATTAGTTCACATTAGTCCTCGTTGATTAGTTTATTCTGGATTTTTTCCCAACGTTAATTCAATGAGAAATAAATAAATCGTAACTTTGACACACATTTGTGGCAGAAGTTATACTATATTATTAAATTATAATGAATCCTTTCCCAAGCATGCCAACATTATCTTTTTGCAGAAGGGTATAATACGACCGATAAACATACAAATATTCAATATAAATGAAGTAATTGATTAATTCTGTGGCTCGGAACAAAAGGACCCATGTCATAATTGACAGTTTTGAGAAAAAGGGCTTCAAAGTGGGATGTTCAGCCTTGTTGAAATGTTTCGGAAATCCAGGATACGTTTCATTTCAAATTGTAAAGAAGACATTGCTTTCTATTTCATTTTGAAGTTTAAAATTGATATATTCAAAATAGTTTAAAAATTGAAATTGGTCCTTGTTCCAAGCCACAGAACTACAAAAATAATATATCAAATATAAACATTGGGGAAAAGGAATTTCTTCTTAAATATTTTATGTATTCATAATTGAAGGATGCACATACACTTAAATTAAAATTAATAAACATGCATATTTTTGGTGTATTAACCGCTTGTCGTAAAACACGATTTATAGGGAGGTAATTTAGAAGAGTAACAGATTAATCAGAAGATTTACAGAGTAAAAAACTATTAACACTGCAGCGGTTGCGCTGTGTTTGAGAGGCACAATCCAAGGCGAAAAGAATTGTTGGTGGAACGAAATCGAAAAGATAAGAACTGGGATAAGGTATTCTTGTTAGTAGGGGGCCGTCACTTATTACGCCGCGATTTGATTCGCTTTTCGTTTTTTCATTAAACCCTGTCAATCACCAGCACACAGCACACATTCGACTAGAGTAGAATAAGAAACGATCATCCACACACGTAAATATATTGACATATTGCACAGCAGAAAGCTATTGTCTCATCTTCATAAATCTCTTCACTCGAGTTCAAACAATATCTTTTTACTTTCTCGAACGGTACAACAACATTAAAGGAGATAAACCATTCGAACCTCTGTTCATCCTTTTTTCGAACGAAATCATCTTGTCGATTTGTTAGTTCTTTTGTGCCTCTCAGGCTTAATAAGTGACGGTCAATAATAGTAAGTGATGTCATTCCAGTAAGAATCTTTCCCAATCATCTCATCTCCAATTCGATTCACCTTGCATTGAGGAGCGCGACCTCTGCAGGGTTAAGAATGATACAACAAAAGCATTGCTTGCCTGTTATTCAACCCGACGCAGTTATAAATATAAGGGCAATGATGATCAAAGTGGCGCACACAGCGATTGCAGACTCTGCAGTGCTTGGCTCGCAAGGGTCGAACAGTTCTGCAAGTGTGGCACAACTGAGGCATTTGGTTTTGTTGGAACTTGTCGAACCGTGCTAACTCATTTATCGTTCGTTGATAGTCTTCAGTATCCAGTGCTAAGTAACCGGGGTCAAGATGGTGTGCTATTACAAGACTAAGCCACATGACTCCATTGGTGATTAGGAAGACGAAATGCACCATTTCATATTCATCCCATGTGAGAGGAACGCACTGAAATGACAGTTGAGTGTTTCAGAGATATGGAATATAAAAACCCTCAAACACAATATACAGTCCATTATTAGTCCCAAAGCATGTCCTTTTTTCAGTGGCTTTTGATCTGAAACGTTGGATTGGATGGTTGGTCAATTCAATTAAGGCTCAGGGGGAAAGCTACGGGAGAAAAACGCGAGGACATGTTCCCACACTATTTCATGCAAAAATCCTCTATACATTGGAGAAATAGTAGTAAAACGCTTTTCATTGAAGCGTTTTAATTCATAGCTTCTATTTAAAGAATGAAACATTCCTTGGAATTTAAGAGAATGGAATATTTGTAGAAAATGCGTTTATTTACTTTTTTAAAGTGTATACAGCTTAATGTCATAGTCAAAGATTATCCTATATTTATATCTTTCCTATATTTATGTTAATACAGTCTAGCAATTTGGAATCCACTGTAAATGTTATGACAGGAATCGAAATGAACTGAATGATGAGCACCGTTTTACTGAAGTCTTGTAAGTGAACTTCATTTCAAGTAGTATGAGAAAAAGAAAATACAGTAGAACCTCATTCTAATGGGCTTTCATGAAAGTCCAGTTGAGAATAAATCATTCTGATAGGGGTCATCATTCTGATAGGGGTCATCATTCTGATAGAGGCATCATTGAAAGTTCAGTAGTTTGCCCTAAAAAGTGTTTATTATATATCAAATAAAACACAGCCTTTAACATAAGTTGAATTGAAAAAGATGGGTACGCAGGGCCTGGATAATTTTGATTGTTTACATTCATTGGGTTGAATAAAGAATTTATTTTCTAATGTGTTTGTTTGGTGTTTATTTCTTCAATTCATAACTGATGGAGGTATCGTAAGTGTTCATAAAATATGTAAACATACTTGAATTTGCCGATTGTTCAACAGATTGAACAACACAGCGATTAATGGTTAATTGCTTTCTTGGAAATTTAAAACTCTTCAAATAAAAATAAGCACCCTTCATTGGTATTATTATAATTTTTTTAACTGTCCGCTATAAGCGACGTCCGTTAGAATAGGGTCCATTATAATGAGGTTCTACTATATCCTCTAAATATACTTAACAAATATTTTTAAAACGAGGTAAAAAAACGAACTGTTCAAATATTTGTTTATCTATTCCGTCAAACACGAAATCGGAAAGAGGATGATATCAACATTTCGAAAGTCGTTTATTTCCTCATAAAAAAAACTGATAGAGATAAATGAATTATAGATAAGAATGTTTTTGACTGTATATACATTCAAATATCTTTGAGACTATAACTATTTTTATATATATTTTATTCAAATTCACGCAAATCGGTACAAACGACAGGCAGGATTATTTTGGGGAAGTGATGACAATCGCTATTTCTCTTAGGGCTAAACTTAATATACCATTTTGTATTGAATAAACATTGACATAGGAGGCAGCATTCATATTAAAATACGCTTCAACTTTGACATTTTCAATGGGAACACCTACTTTTGATAACGCACAAATGTTCTTCACCCTCAAAATAATTCAGATTGAAATTTTTGTTCATTTCCTACAGCTATATTTGGATATATTAAATAATATGTATCGCTCGCATTTGAGGGTATACCTCTATATTGGACAAAGTAATATTCGGATTACGAAATAAAGGACGGTGGTAGAAAGTTTTGGCAGCAGCCGAGGTGTTTCGTTTCACGGTCGGACATCATCTGATAGTTTTTTCGTAATTTTCTAAAATTAGTTAAAATTTGAAATTAAAATTTGCTTCTGGTTTACTCAATTATTCTTGATTTATATATCATATAGAAATATATTTTGTGGCACAAATTTAAATTTCCAGTTATATAAACTATCAAATAATTTTTAAGTTAATTTGTTACCTTATGACTGCAGTCCTGGTCCCCCGATCTATACCGAAGGTTAACAGGTATTGGCCCAAGACTGCTGCGTAGTCTGATTTGGTACAATTATTAACAAAAAAAATAGTTCTTCTCCTTGATTAAACACTGAATTACTTGCACAGAGTTAATTTGTTACCAAAAAAAGTTTAACAAATTAACTTAAAACTGTTAAACTTTTCCTGGAATATCAGAAATATAATTATAACTAGTTGTTTGGCTCCGCGTTGCTGGGGAACCCGGTAAATCTTATATATCAAAATATTGAATTGTCACCCGCGACCTATCGTTCCAAAGGCCAGTGCGCTATCATCTAAGCTGCAAAGGAACGATATGGGTCTTGGAGACATTTTTTGAGATGTTTCTTTATGCAATATTTATAAAATTGTTAAAATCATTTAAAAAACAGAGCGGAACTTCACAAATCCGAAGTATAGCTGCATATCTTGCGGATGAATAGTTCTTATATATACATTTTCAACCATTTATACGCAGAGGAAGTAAGTGCTTTGCGATCCACAAACAGACACTTGACTTCATTATTATTCATTACGGAATTGATAGCCGATGGGATTAAAATACGCTCTACAATAGTAAATGGTTCTACTGCTAAGTCTAAATTAAGATCCCATACGCACCGAAACCTTTCCTACACATGTTCCGAACAAACCGCGATTCTCGACCACCCCACCAAGCTAAACATCAGAAAGTAGGTGTAGTTCGATGTGCAGTAATAATTACAGATGAAATATGCAGAAAGAAAAGAGTTGAAATGATGTAGAAAAGAAAGAAAGTTGGAAGTAGGATGGTTCGCCACACCCAACCAATTTGAGTACATATTTTTTTCAAAACTAAAACTTATGTATTCGGAGCCTTGATAAGCATCGAAATTATTCAAAAATGATTACATTTTACTTATTTTTGAGTATCTACTTTTAACAGTGCATATACATTAAAAGCTTACAGTTATCTTACACGAGCAAATGTATAGAATTTAAAGTATATACTTACCCTGAGAATGTACATTGGATAACCCCAGAAAAAAAGAGTTCCTAAAAAGAAAAATAAAGGTCCTTTGCTATGTCCATTTGTACCAAACACTAAATTCCTAAAAGAAAATAGAAGAATCAAGAAACATACAAAAAATATTTTATCAATATATGATCAACAATGTGTTTCTTTCAAATGGAACTTATAAGAAATCCGGTAGTTCACAAAATGGAAATTCCTGACTTAAAGAGAAAAATGTCTTTTCAGACACCTTCTAATTCCTAAAGCAGTTGTATATTTTTTATAGTTCCTATTGTAGTAGAAACTAGTATGTTCGCAGGTTAAAATGATATAGTTTCTTTAAAATATATTTGTATTTGTAATAACATTTTTCTTGGGGAAATGTAATTCACATGTGAAAATAAATCAAAATAATGTGTTGATCTAAGTCCTACCAAATATTAAAATGTGAAAAAATAAGCTTTCTTTTTCTGACTTCTTGCTTTAGGTAGTCGACAATGTCATCTTGACCTTGTTCTTCAGCAAGTTGTAATGGTGTCCTGCTTTGCTTGTCTATCGTATCAAGCTCGATTTTGTCCTAAGAGAGAGAAAAAGAAACTTTTCAATTCACATCACGACATTCAACCCATTAGGAACTTAACCACATCTCATACTTTGGCATTTTTCGTAGAGAAATAATGACTGTATTTTTCACATATTGACTCTCAAATTTCAAAAATAACAACACCAAAAAACTAAATTCTATTTCTAAACAGCGATTGTAACCACGGTTAAACGGCCGAGGATTCTAGTCGAATGACACATTAGGTTTTTCGACTGCTTAGCTTTTCCATCCTTAGTCATTTTATACTACTCAGTACGACTCAGTTTCTCATGAATATTTTATTTTATTTTCTCATTTTTATTATCAAACAGCAATAGAACACATTTTTCGACTCATTTTGTTTGGTTATTTTTTTAATCAAATAAAATTATTGTATTCTATTAATATTTAAAAATATTATATATTGCACTGTAAAAATAAATTCTTAAAATTGAGTACCTGAACCTACTCGTTTTTTTTAAAGTAAAGCGTAAATGAGCGATGACGTACTCAAATTTAAATAACCGTACTTCCTCAGAAATGAGCAATGTGATTTCATATTGCTAATATCAGCTTCTGTTCCAGCGATCTTAATACAACCTGACAAATTTGAAATAGTTTTTCAGAAGATGGTTTTCCATGTAATTTGATGTTGATTGCTTAAAGAGAAACTTAGTTATTACAACTCAATTATCTTACTTCCCAATCTTTTGGCACACCTTTTTAGTTTTTAACATTTCTTCAGTTTATTACTTTTTATTGTTGTCCTGGTAGTTTAACGAATAATGCACTGGACTGCGGTGCTGAGGTTCTGGTTTCGATTACCGCTTATACTTGGTTGTAATTGTCGATATTTATTGAAAGTGATTTATAAAGGCTGCCTATGTAGGCTAGCATCTACTCATTTTTACTCATTGTATTCACCTTAGAGCCCATGTAGTTTTCAAAATTGAAACTTGCGTATCCCGACCCATTATAAACATCGAATATACTAAACAATTAGTAATTTTTTTTCTTCTTTCTGGTACCTATATTTAACAGTGTGGTCTTGAATATGAATTGCGCATTGTGTATTTATTCTTGTGTCAACTTATCGTTAAAGTTAAAACATACTATTGTTCTCCTAATTTAAGTGTGTACTTCATACCAAGCATTTAAAATGGTTTATTGTCATATAACAAAAGCATTTGAATTGTAGAAAATTATCATTTTAAAAGCCCTCTGTCCTTCAATTAACTTTCATTTCTGATGTGATGTGACATGAGAACACTCTTTTCAACCTGCGTCTTTTCGTCGTCTTTGGTAGGAAAGGCGGGGGGAAGTGGGAGGGGAGGGGGGAAGTATTGGAAAGTTTTAAAGAGTGTTAAACAATGTATATATATATATATATCACGATTCGCAAAAAAAATTCTTAGTTTGCAATTTTTTATTGCCTAAGGTGACTTTTGAAAATATCATCTTAGATGTTAGGGGGGGGGGGGGTAATTTCCCCTTTACCTCACACCTGGATGTATGCTTCTCGAACCTCTAAAACAAGCCTGAATTATAATGTTGGACAGAGCTTCCGTGTTGGATTGTTCTTTTGTGTAGTCTTGTTCTGAAAGCTTATCTGACATATATTGTCAATAAATAAAAAGTTATACTACTGTTATTGGCTGTGAAATCTATTATTTCGGGCCATCCAGCTCACACGCTAACATAACGCTTTTACATGTACCCCAACATACGATCTTGTGCCTAGTGGTACCTTTACCACGAACATTATGACAGCATATAAGCACAACGAAAATAATTCAGACGTTCCGCTCACACACATGAAACTACGATAGCAATGCGAACAAGCAGGAATGTGTTGGTCAAAGCAAGATAGCGGCGCGGTTACAGAGAAAGCTTCAATTTCGCAAGTAGATGCCACCCCCTTTCCTATTCTGACTTCCATGTTGAGAAGAGTACTGACCTCTACGTTAATTGAGAGCGAATAACATTTTCTCAACTGACTTGCCATGAGGCAGTTATTTAATAAATAATTATTTTTCAATTATTGTATGAGCGTGTGTGTATGCGTGTAAGAGATAGATAAACTATAGGAAACAACAACAAACATTTCAGAAATTAGTAACATTTTATAAAGGTAATTCAGGAATCTCATACATACCACAGTCATTAATCTGTATTGTAGGTTGGATTTCAATTTATGAATGACTTCTTTTCTATAATGCTGGAGTGATACTGGCGGCCGTGCAATTGATTTGGAGGAGAAACATAATCCCGGGTTGCCAAAACGTGGTTGGAAAATTCCCTCTAACAGTTAAAAAAAATACAAAGGTGTGCCACGTGTATACCCACTTACCACGCCGTACCTTATTATAAACGGTGCGATTCGCCTTACTTTTCAATGAACTTTTGTTTATAAGCGAGTTTGAAAATCATGCCTTGAACACATTACTTTCCAAACTCTATTGATTTGTAAGAATTTCACTTATCATTTAAACCGTACCCTATCAATTGAAAATCTCGAATAATCATATTTCAAATATCAAGGTAAACACTTTTTACAATTTTTTAAATCTAGTTAACGATTTCACTGTCATTTCATATTCATTGTAATATATATAAGTAAAAAACACTCCAAACATGTAACTAATTGAAATAATTTGTATGTTCGAAAGAGGCAATATAAGTTTTGTCATATATGGCCCAGTAGAGATAGATAAAAAAAAGGGGTTGGGTTGCAAAAAATGGAGTAATTTTGATTTTCGGGTATGTTGTATGCATCGACACCCTTGTGAAAAATCCAAGTTTTCGACCTCCCACCCCTTGTGCGTTTTCCGCCATCTTGAAAAAAACGCTAAAAAAAGGCACTTGTTTATGTTTTTCCTTAATAACTCGCTTTCTGTGCATTTTAGGCTAAAAGTTACTATAACAATTTTAATAAGCATTAAATTTCCTACAAATTTCATTTATAACATATTGAAAATTTCTGAACATATACTGAAATATACGGCCGTGAAAATCCATAAAAATTTCAAAAAAATGAAAAAAGTCAGGTATGTCGTTAGTTTTACTTGAATAACTTTTTTCTGTGCAGTTTACTATAAAATGTATAATAACGAATATTGTAGAAGATTAAATGTCTTACAAGATCCATAAAAAATATTTGTAATTACTACCAATAGATGACGAGAAATGTTGAAATAACAATGTCGCACGTACTTTCCCTTCCTCCCTCTCTCCCTTCATTTTCTTGCATATTTCCACTTGTTCACGGTTCTCGTTCTGTTATATTTGCTCGTTTTTTTATTTTAAGCTCTGTAGTGTACTCTTTTTCTCAAAACGTCGGGTTTACATGGAACTGTGTGCTTTATCTGTGCTGAAAGTATGAGTGAAGATGAAACGTTTGTAGTGAAAGAGCGAGGTGTAAATAGATTACGTGAGTCCAGTGTAAAGCGTAAACTTTCAACTCATTATGCTTTTCTGAATAATGTGTGAACAAATTCAGGGTTCATACTTCATGCCAAAAGAACTATAATAATGACAAGCTGATATCAGGTATAACGGACAGAGTTCTCATTCACTGGGCTCTGGGGTTATCTGCATTACAGAATGTGTGTGATGAAAATGAGAACTACTGCAGCTGTGAATCGGCTACTACTGATGAAATGAGACGCTCCCGCATCGGCAGGGATGATAATGATGTTAATAAACTGAGTGGTTTTCCAGTCACAATCTTTTTCCAACTGTTAAATACCTAATGTCAATAAGTAATGGAGTGATTGGAAGGGAAGACGTCAATTGCCACCTGTTCTGGGAGATTGGTTCTAAAGGAATGAGGGGAATTGTGAACACCAATTTTGGAAACGTACATTTCAGACGTAAAGATGTAGTGGCTTCTCTTGCAACAGTAACTAATTGCATTAGTTACTAATTGGAAAAAGGTAATTGTAACTAATTGGAAAAAGGTAAAATAGCTATATATCCTTTCATGATTTTCGACAGGAATCTAATCTCAAAGCAATGTGACGATGATCTTAAAATATACTTCGAGTACGAACTTGCTCCCTTGCCATTGTCACTTTGCTCAGAGGAAGGTATACGTAAAGGGAAAAAAATCCATATTTTACTCTGCCTTCACGCCTTTGCCAAGTGACACAGACATGGGTAAAGAAAGGTTGATGTAGTAGATGGGGGCTACCTCCTACACAAAGTTCACTGGAATCGTAGCGAGTGTTTTTCTGCTATTTTAAAAAAAGTATGTGACCAACGTACAGCGACATCATGGTCAAAATGCTGTTGTAGTCTTCGATGGTTACCCCACTGAAGAAAATAAGAGTACAAAAAGCACTGAAAGAGCACGTCGTTCCCAGCTACAATCTTGTGTAGACGTTATATTTCATGGAACAATGTTTCCGCAGATGCCAAAGAATAAATTGTTATCGAACGAGAAAAACAAATCACGCTTCATCTCATTGCTTCAGATTGCGTTTCAGCAAGCACAAATGGTCACCAAGCAGGCTACAGAAAACGCATATGTGTTAATTGTGAAAACTGTCATTTCGTTGTCTTCTGCATACGATTCTGTTGTAGTTATTGGTGAGGACATTGACCTTTTAGTATTGGTCACGGCTTTAGTACCAGACAATGTGTTCCTTTGCAAATCTGGTGGGAGCAACATGGCAGATGCCATGCACTCTAAAAAATCTTTCAAATATAAAAATATTGTGAAAAACATTTTTTTTTCTACACGCGATAAGTGGCTGCAATGCAACCTCCGCTCTATTTGGGCAGGGGAAAATGAAGTTTTGTACCACATTAGAAAGTGATGTATTCCACAATAAAAGTGTTACCATTTTCAAAGATCCAGTGCAGAAAAAGAAAAGATCATGGAAGCCACTTAAACCTTCCTTGTGGCCCTGGCGGTGACCTAAACACTTCTATAGATGAGTTGCGGTATCTTCGCTTTGCTAAAGCTGCTACGAACACAAAATTAAATTTGGCCCGACTACCTCCAACTAGGGTTGCAGTTCAATGTCATGCATATAGAACTTCTCTGCAAGTTCAAACCTGGATGGGGTATGAAAAAGTCGCTCTCAAATGGGGCTGGAAGAAGGATATTGGTGGCCTAATTCCAGTCCCAATGAATAAAAAACCAGCTCCACGTACATTGCTTAAACATGATTTTGTGCCAATGCAACAAGACTTGTGGTAACAAATGCAGCTGAAAAAAAGCAGGGCTTCGATGCTCCTTAGTATGTCTTCATTGTGGATTCGAGTCCTGCAGTAATGCACCAAAGGTTGAATTGAACATGGCAGAAGACGATTTAGACGAACTACTGCCTATTGGTCGAAGTAACGAACTATATACATCAAGCACATCTTGGCTAAAACAACAAAAACTACATGATGGATTTTTAACTTGAGATTTTGTATATATCATTAAAATAAAAGTTAAGATGCATTTTTAAATTGTATTATATTTAAATATAGGTATTTGTGAATGTTTTAAAAATTTGTGTTTTTCATTATAAAGTTTTTGTATTCTCCTAAATTTGACATAAATCTCATGTATTTCACGTAAGTTCATGTAATACATACGTGAACTACATGTATATATTACATACATAATATATTGAAGATATTACATTCAGGAATACTAATTTCAACAGCGCAGTTTGACAACCAACAACCAACTTTCACCAAAATTGTTATTTCAACATTTCTCGGCATCTATTCGTAGTAATTACAAATATTTTGTATGGATCTTGTAGTAAATTTAATCTTCTACAAGATTGGTTATTATGTTTTTTACGCTAAACTGCACAGAAAAAAGTTATTCAAGTAAAACTAACAACATATCTGACTTTTTTCATTTTTTTGAAAATTTTATAGATTTTCACGGTCCTATATCTCAGTATATGTTCAGAATTTTCCAATATGTTATACATGAAACTTGTAGGAAATTTAATTTTCTTTAAATTTGTAGTAGTAACTTTTAGCCTAAAATGCACTGGAAGCGAGTTATCGAGGAAAAACTTAAAAAATGCCTTTTTTTAGCAGTTTTTTCAAGATAGCGAAAAACGCACAAGGGGTGGGAGGTCGAAAACTTAGATTTTTCACGAGGGTGTCGATACATACAACATACCTGAAAATCAAAATTACTCCATTTTTTGCAATCCAAAATCCTATCTCTACTGGGCTAATATATAAAAGCAGAAATATTGGTCTTTTTTTTTAAGAGTAGAAAAAACTTTAGTTGCTGTACATTTAATTTCTCATAAGACCATCTGTGTATTTACGGATTGTTCATTCTTTTTATTTCTGAAAAAAGGTTCAGCAATATCTAGTTTTTCATGTTTTAATAATGATTTTAAAAAGTAGACAATAATATTTGCAGTAGTTTGCAAAGTGCTGCTTTTCGACATTTAATGTATATATTCATTTTCAGCCGTAATAAAAATAGTTATTTATTAATAAGGAAGCTAAAAAAAATTCTTTCTTTAATTTTATTCATGAATCTTTAAAAAGTCGCAACATAGTAGGTCTTCATGATTTGAAATTTGTAGAAATAATTTTATGGATAACCCAGTTAAATCTGCCTTTAAAAGATCTTAATAATCTATGCAATAAAAATACCAGTTTTATACATAATTGTCTTACTTTTTCACAGAGGTCTTCAACAGCAACCAGATTCCCACTAAGGCACGCCAAATGCAAAGAAGTGTATCCAAAATTGTCTTGCAATCGAGGATCAAAACCGGAATAGATTAACAGTCGCATTAAGTCAGGAAAACCTAAATACAAAAGAAATCAAGAAATGTTAGTATGTATTATAAAACTCACTGACCCCTTTCAAAATAACCCCTCCAGTATCAAACAAAAAGTAGAAAAGTATTTGATATATGTTAGAGTATTTTATAAAACAAACTATTTTGAAGTTAGCCACTTTCCATGTTCTCACGCATCTACAAATATAACAATATTTTTTTTAAAAAAGAATTTATATTTTTTTTAGTACAATAGTTATATTTGTTCAATAGTTTTAGAAACAATGCCCTTTAAATGTAGACGATTCCAAGATAAATTTAGACCAAGGTTTACACTTCTCATGCGGAAGTATACTCCTCCAACGTTAAGAAAGTTAGATTCGACAAAAAGAACCTTTGCAAATATTCAAAAATCAAAAGTTCAAATATTTTTTTCGTAGCTGCACAAGTCTTAGTTACTTAGAATAATTCAGGGATATATGTTTTTGAAGTATAACTATTAAATAACATTTTGCAACTGTTACATTATTCAGCTATTAGAGTTTGAATTGATAACGTTATATTTTAAAGTACATCAAGCTTGGTTTTTGTGATAGCAAAGCTTTCGTTCTTAAAGCTTTAGCTTGTTTAGATTAAAAGTACAATTTTTTGCTCTCTATTCAATCTGTGGTTTGGAACAAGAAGGGACAATGTCATAATTGACACTTTTGAGGAAAATAGCTTCAAAGTTTAAGGCTCAACTCGTTTCAATGTTGCGAAAATCATGGAATTGTTTGATTTGAAGGGTTGGAGAAGTCTGACTAGATCGGTTTCTATTTCATTTAGAAGTTTAAAATTAATGTATTCAAAATAGTTAAAAAGAAATTGATAAAATTGGCACTTGTTCTTCTTGTTCCAAGTCACAGAAATAGTCTGAAGTGTTCGTCTTTTATGATATATCAGTTGGTCTTTTATGATATATCACTTATTTTTTCGCGACAGCGACAGAACTGAGCAAATAGAACAGCGATATTTTATCTTCATATAATATGTCGTTGTTCTATTTGCTCAGTGTCAGATCGAGTAAAAAAAAAATCTAGAACTGCAACACTTGAAAGTTTATTCATTGGCGTTTCCTCTCGCTGCGTTTGAAAGGATAGGATGTACAACTATATTTGCCAACGAAAACTGCATTTTTTTTTATCTCACAAATTAAATCTGAAATATTAATAGTTAATAATATATTTTTATTTTAGAATATTTTAATTAATTAGTGATATTTGAAAAATGTACAATGAAGGAGAAAATCTCTATGGATCCTAAATTTGAAACAAAATCATATTAGGCACTGCAGTCGTATTTTTAAGAGGGGGCCCCTTATGGCCTTACCCTGTACCTGCTCTTGGAGTTGGTGCACAAATACTAATTTCTCGTGCGTTGAACATTACTTTGATATATATTGTAGCATTCGAAGAGTTAGAATTTTATTTTATTTGAACTTGTTTATAACAAGAACTTGTTAAACCCTGGCAAAAAGTACCCGGTCAATGTGTCAAACTCACGCAGTAAATTCAAAATATGTGTATATTTCACAAAACGTTTGTCTTGAACAAATCAAACGATAATGAGCATAAAATATGATAAAGTAAGAAATGAAATTAATGGTTAGAGTACAGTTTATAATTAGTTTTAATTATAATAAAGGTGGATGAATTACATCCACAAAAGAAAAAAATATCCGATCAGCGAAAAGTCGAGAAAAAATTATCCGATCACACTATTAATATTTGGTGGCACCCCATTTTTACTTGATTACAGATTTAACACGCCGTAGCATGGCATCTATAAGCTTTTGGCATACACCTGGAGAAATTTCATCCCAGCTTTCCATTATAGTTTGACGCAATTCTATAACCTGTGCTGGACTTTTGTTATTCACCTTTTGTTTCAAAATATTCCAAATGTTTTCAATGGGATTTAGGTCTTGGCTATCTGCACTCTGCAGGCCACGTTAATGTCTTGATTGAAGAGTTGCCATTGTATTTTAGAATTTTTTTTTTTATTCTCTTGCTATGGTGACAAGAGGCATTGTCATGTTGGAAAATTAAATCATGTGAATCGCCGAACCATTCGTCGAGGCTAGGGAACAAATAGTTTTCTAAAATCTCCTGATATACTTCAGAATTAACAGTGCGCAATAATATAGACTAACTCCTAACTCCTTGGCAAGTCATGCAACTCCAAATGAAAATTGAGCGTGGAAAATTAGTTTTGGTATAGATGCAATCTTCATTGAATTTATTCATTCACTCTTCTCCACACAAAGATTCCACTATCATCGCCAGTTCTAAGGAAAATATGGGATTCGTCACTAAATACAATTTTTTCTAGTCCTCTATTCCCCAATTTCAATGATTTTTGCACCACTTCAGATGAGCTTTTTTATGTTTTCTTCTTAGAAAAGGTTTTGTTTTGGCTTTGCAATATTTAAAAACGTTTTCATTAAGATGATTTCGCACTGTTCGCTCACAAACTTCCACTTGATAGTTTGACCACTCCGAATTAAGCTGCTTTGATTTTAATCGCCGCGCAGATTTTGCCAATCCTACAAGTTTTCTATCTTGTTTCTCCGTGGTAGCGCGTGGACGTCCACTTCGACGAATATTTTCTACGCTATTTGTAGCACGATATTTCTTCCAAATGTTGCAAACTATACTTTGACCGCATATAAGCAATAATTCTACTGTTCTTTGAGACTTTCCGTCTTTTAAATCTTTAGAAAGTTTTTTCACGGGAGGTATACTTTCGCACACTGCAAAATCAAATATGTTTTGAATGTTACGAATTTGACTTTTATAAGTCTTGCTACATAATATGCAAATATTACGGTAAATTTACATTTGCTTTTGCACGTGATCGGATACTTTTTTCCGACTTTTTGATTGATCGGATACTTTTTTCTTCACATGGAAATATATTTTATTAAATGAAAGGTCAACGATTTTAATATTACAATATATTATTGTTCTATTTCAATAATTGAAAGTGTGCCATATTATATTTCGAATGGTATTTGTTCTTCTTTATTTTTCCGAGATCTATTCAACTTGCTTTACAATCCTCCAACAGGAACATGAAACGATCGGATACTTTATGCCAGGGGTTGTATATACTAAACAACTTCGCAGTTGGCGATTTACCGACCAAATTATTTTAAATGAAGAGAATTATTTCTTTGCGACCTTGGATTATTTTTTCAAGGCAGATTTCTATTGCAGCAAACAATAATTTTCGTTCATGCAATTGGCCTTAAATAATTTGTATGTCATTTTTAGTTGCAGTAAAACTAAAAATTCACAGTATCATACAAAAATATTATGAAACTATTTGTTAGTTTTCATTGTGATATATTGGCTACTTAAGCGACTAACGGTCAAAGATTTTTTATAAAATCCCGTACCTTGGATGCATTTCCATAAAAACATCTTAAGTTTATTATTTATTAAACAAAGTTATGAATAGCGGAGAATACTTAACAAAAGTTTTCAACTATTACTTTCTATAAAATATTATTATAAAGTATTGAAACAAATTTTGCATAGTAATTATATAAAGACAATATAGTCCCCTCATTTTTAAAAATGTATATAAATTTTATTTTATATATTCTAATATATAATATTTATTTTATATATTTTAATATATAATATTTTTTTTTTATATTCTAATATATAATATTTATTTTATATATTTTAATATATAATATTTATTTTATATATTTTAATATATAATATGTATTTTATATATTTTAATATATAATATTTATTTTATATATTTTAATATATAATATTTATTTTATATATTTTAATATATAATATTTATTTTAAATATTTTAATATATAATATTTATTTTATATATTTTAATATATAATATTTAATATTTATTTTATATATTTTAATATATAATATTTAATATTTATTTTATATATTTTAATATATAATATTTAATATTTATTTTATATATTTTAATATATAATATTTAATATTTATTTTATATATTTTAATATATAATATTTAATATTTATTTTATATATTTTAATATATAATATTTAATATTTATTTTATATATTTTAATATATAATATTTATTTTATATATTTTAATATATAATATTTATTTTATATATTTTAATATATAATATTTATTTTATATGTTTTAATATATAATATTTATTTTATATATTTTAATATATAATATTTATTTTATATGTTTTAATATATAATATTTATTTTATATATTTTAATCTATAATATTTATTTTATATATTTTAATATATAATATATAATATTTATTTTATATGTTTTAATATATAATATTTATTTTATATATTTTAATCTATAATGTTTATTTTATATATTTTAATATATAATATATAATATTTATTTTATATATTTTAATATATAATATTTATTTTATATATTTTAATACATAATATTTATTTTATATATTTTAATACATAATATTTATTTTATATATTTTAATATATAATATTTATTTTATATATTTTAATATATAATATTTATTTTATATATTTTAATATAATATTTAATATATAATATTTATTTTATATATTTTAATATAATATTTAATATATAATATTTAATATATAATATTTAATATATAATATTTAATATATAATATTTAATATATAATATTTAATATATAATATTTAATATATAATATTTAATATATAATATTTAATATATAATATTTAATATATAATATTTAATATATAATATTTAATATATAATATTTAATATATAATATTTAATATATAATATTTAATATATAATATTTAATATTTAATATATAATATTTAATATATAATATTTAATATATAATATTTAATATATAATATTTAATATATAATATTTAATATATAATATTTAATATATAATATTTAATATATAATATTTAATATATAATATTTAATATATAATATTTAATATATAATATTTAATATATAATATTTAATATATAATATTTAATATATAATATTTAATATATAATATTTAATATATAATATTTAATATATAATATTTAATATATAATATTTAATATATAATATTTAATATATAATATTTAATATATAATATTTAATATATAATATTTAATATATAATATTTAATATATAATATTTAATATATAATATTTAATATATAATATTTAATATATAATATTTAATATATAATATTTAATATATAATATTTAATATATAATATTTAATATATAATATATAATATTTAATATATAATATTTATTTTATATATACAAATATATATTTTATGAAAAATATTTAGATATTCAGAATTCTAAGATTTGTTTGCATTTAAAAAAAAGCTATGGAAACTGTGACGTTATTTAAATAAGATCTTTGCAGAACTTCTAAATAAAATGAGACTATAACAATGAATAATATTTTATGTTATACTAATAACGATTAATATAAAATAACTAAAAAATAGTATAAAATACCAATAACGAATAATATAAAATAACTAATAAATATTATAAAATACCAATAATAAAAATACAAATTATCTGTAAAGACTAAACTGCGTGTAAATAAAATACAAAATAACAACAAATACTGAATAGTAAATACAAAATAACAATAAATACTAAATATGCCAAATTAACAATAAATACTAACTATAAAAAAAATACAAATAAATTCTGAATAAAATGCAAAGTAACTGGATAATAGATATCAATCGTTTTCTCACCTTTATAAGAAGTCCAGTGCAGTGCAGTGTCTCCATTTCGATCACATCGAGTTTTGTTTGCACCCCGTCCAAGGAGGAAACATACCAGGTGACTGTTCCCGTGCTGACAGGCCGTGATGAGAGGGCTGCACCCATTCAGATCACAAATGTCCATGGGGACGCCACTCTGAAAAAGAATGGGCTATTCGAAGGACATTTGACGACTGACCAAGGGTTCGGGAAACTGACGAATTCCTAATGCTCAATTCCCACATTTCAAATACTTTTTTGGAATGAAAAAACCAAGGAGGAAACATACCAGGTGACTGTTCCCGTGCTGACAGGCCGTGATGAGAGGGCTGCACCCATTCAGATCACAAATGTCCATGGGGACGCCACTCTGAAAAAGAATGGGCTATTCGAAGGACATTTGACGACTGACCAAGGGTTCGGGAAACTGACGAATTCCTAATGCTCAATTCCCACATTTCAAATACTTTTTTGGAATGAAAAAACCATGCTGATTTCAAATATCCACACGAAAATCGTAAAAAAAATATTCTGTTAAGTATAACGATAGGAAAATCGCAGAATTTGACTCCTACTCGAATCGCTCCGCTCATGGCTGCGACGATTGTGACGCGCCAATAATCTATGCACAGATCAGCGTATTAAAGCGTTCTTCTCGTTACTTTCTGACGACCCTCATTGTGCTTAGGGATTGATGGTTGACAAAAATGCGAATTTTGACATCATAAACTTAAAATAATTGAATACGCTAAAAAATTAATATTACATACGTTCTTTACCTTTGTAGTGAATGTCGAACATCAAAACTTTCTTGACCTATTAGATTCCATTGTTTTGGATATTACATGCTAAATATAAAATATATGTCCGTTCTAAATCGGCATGTGTTGTTAAGGTGAGAACTATGTATTAACCCTTTGCATATTTGATAGAAGACATAAAGTTTATTTTATTTCCTGAAACAAATAAACTTCAGGCGCAAAACTATCCATACATACAATTATACATACATACATAATCTCTTAAAAGATTTATACCAAGAATAAAACTATTTTAATTCATTTGACTTATTATTTCAATGAGATGATCGATAAGTTCAGACATAAACACAGCAATAAATTGAAATATTATTCGGCGATGTAAAAATTGGATTCGTCCATGCGTGGTTTAACCGGGTAAGTAAATTTTTGGTAATGTTTTTTTTTAGTTTTAAAATTAATAGTTTAATACACAAATCAAAAGGATATTCTCACATTTATCAGTGTGACTTAATTGTAAAACTTTTGCCTTTTTGCTGGTATTATTTTTATTCTGTTTTGTGATGATGCAAAATTGAGAAGCAACTATTCAAAACAATGTTTTGTCCAAAATATCCGAAAATGACATTATTACATCCCTGAATTCGCCTTCAAAATTTCTATACAACTAACCTATTTTATTCGTTTAAAACACATGTTTTCAAAATTAAATTTCTTTTAGGATTTGAGTATATTTAAGAGCCAATGAATGCATTTAGGAAAAGTTATTTGCGTTTTCCCACAAATTACCTTAATGTGACAAAACGCGTTTTAAATGTTTGGCTCCTCATTTGCAAGGATAAATTGTGTCCGTTATCAGGGGTAACCACAGCGGAGTTTGCGCCATCAAAATTTTTGGGGGAGATTTTTTCAGGGCGTTATTTTTGTTGATGTTATTATTAGTATTTTTGTATGGGGGGGGGGGACAAAAAAATATTTAATAAATATAATGTATATAAATGTGCCATCAGTCACTGGAATTTAATAAATTTTGTTTTTTAATATTTGGGAGTTGTCCATTGCTTCCAAAAATTTGCAACAGCCCAATTGGGATCACAAATTTAAAATTCAGCAACAGACAGTTTTTAATTCTGGTATACTTTTTTTTTTTTTTTTTTTTAATTTTTCAACTGTCTACGCTACTCAAATGATACATAGGATAATACATACAATCATACTTAGGATTTTGTATCAGACAACCCCAAACTGAAAACGTAGCTGCTAGATTCTAGCCAGGGCCTTCCAGCAAAAATTATTTTAGGCTCTTGCTAGATATATTTTAGCCCCCCTCTCACATAATATTAATAAAAATCAGGGGTTGAACAGATAAAAAAAATAGAATACTTTTTAAGAGCATCAAATAGAAATAAAAGAATTAATAATAGTGGAGAACGAATAATGATAGTAGAGAAGATATTTAGTGTTAAATTTGCTAGATTTAAAAAAGTTAGTTTGATATTAGAAAAGATCTAATTCTTGATTTGAAGAATTTGTTTGAATTGACAATTGTGCAAATAATTTATCCCTTGACCCTGTGGGCCCCATATTATCATGGGTCTCCCCTTATTGAGGTCCCCGCGGGTCCGTCCATTACGTCACTGGTATCTACGCAATGCCCATGACAGTGACGAATTTGGTGATATTTCTTGTGATTTTAAATTAGTCGAATTTTTTAATTAAGGTGATTGCAATGAACGTCGCAACGAATGCACGTATTTTTTTTCTACGCTGGAGGGAGGTTAATGATGCAAATTGTAAAAAATTTCAATGCAAGTTAAGAAATCAGAAAATGACATTAAAAAAAATAAGGTAATTAATTAAAAAAATAAGTTTATCGACTCAAAAACTTTTTAATAACGACAATTTCTCTCAGTTGCGATTACTAAAATAAAAATGTGCTGCTTTTCGAAACAAAAATCTGAATCTTTATAAATTACAAATATACTAATATATGTTTGTCTAAATTAAGATATGTTTCTTAATAAAACGAGTAAAACTACACTGTTAAAAATTTCAGTTCAACGTTGCGCCATATCTTGGTGCAAAATGTAAGTTTTTAACTTGTTGCACCATATCATGGTGCAAGCTAGGTTGAACCAAAAATTTTTTATCGAGAATGGTTCCAGCTTTCACCAGAATGTAGTTCAATATCCTAACTGCAACCGAACTTCGCTGAATCTACGACTACAAACTGGCTCGACGAAACGGGGAATCCCCTGATGTCTATTCTTATTAATGTTAACGTATCGGACTATGTTAATCGAATATCAAAGTAAGTTAAATGCTTTATTTCATGGTTATTGTAATTAAATGTTTGTTTTATGATATGTTTTTACTCATATAAAGTTCAAATATAAACAGATTAGTATAAAGTCGTTGTCAACTACGGCCGTTGTATTCTGTTGCTTTTCAAGAACCCAAGTCTGAATTTTAACCAATGAAAAAAATTGATTAAAAATTTACAGCTTTATAAAAAAAATATATATCTATGTTTTAAATCGTGAGTAATATTTTTTTAAAATTAAACGAACAATATGCGGTCAAACACTTAGCATTTTATTAACCTTTACAATACTAAACTTGTTTGTTTACTATGGAAAGTACGTAAAATTTACGTATGGTTTGTATTCTAGGGTTAAATTTCAGTTGACTCCGCATAATATACAATAAATGGATTGTTTAAATTTAAGTATAAAGAAACACTTTGCCAAAACATGTAAAACACTAGGGAAAAAATTTAACTTTAATGCAATGTTTGAAATGTAGATAATTTTGCTGACCAACATACTTTGTTTTATTTAAGCTACTATTCATTTCAGTGTACTCATTACTTCAGTAAAATAAGTCCATCTAGTTAAAATGTATTGTACAGCCCCCTTGGATGTGGTGAGATTTTTGAAAAGGCTAGGTTGGTTCCAGTGGCGGCCCGTGGTCTAAAATGTTAGTGCAGCCGAAATCATGTGAATCCCCCCCCCCCCTCCCTATTTTCCAAAAACCTTACATGAACGGAAATTCTTTATTATTCACTACTCAAATCAAGTTTCCTTTAAATTTTTAAGAAATGATAACATGCGAAAAAAATAGAAAACACTTACTTATTTTTTGAAAATTAAAGCAATCCTACTTTCTTTTAAACATGCGAATCGGTCAATTTTAATATTAACTTACATAACAAAACAACAGCACACATTAAATGTATCACGAAAACCATTTCCGCTTGGATATAATCTCGTAAGTTCTCGTTTCACCCATTAGCCAATCAGCATATCGAACCTTAAATGCAGCTAAAACAAGAAAACTCATTTCGGCTGTACCTTCTCACAAATGCAGTGCATTAGCATGGGGGAATCTCCATACTACGTAGTGGTTGCCATGGCAACGATGCAGCCGATTTCGAATTTCGCTTTTTGGCTGCAGTTTGATTGAATGGAGTTTTTTCCCCTCCTGAATTGTGCATTACGGTAACATGCGTGCTATTTATCGGAGAGTTTGTTTACTACCGTAGAAATTTCATTTTCAATTCTAATCTTTATTTAAGAAAATTAGTAAAATATCTGATTTTAGTTTTAAAATAAACTAATGAATTTAGGTGCAGCCCGGCTGTACTTGCTGTAGTGGGCGAGCCGCCACTGGTTGGTTCCTAGAACACGATGCCCGCCAAATGTGATATTTGGCGATAATATATAAACAATAACATTTTCATTTTGGCAACCTTGCCTGAAGGAAAATCCAGTCTTTAATTGGCAAAAAAAAAAAAGGTTTTTATCGCCAATAACATGTTAGTGTATTATAACATCGAATTAACATGTTAGTGTAGTATAACATCGAATTTTGAATATTGGGCCGAGGGGCACCGTGTTCTAAGAATTTACCAAAAGCTATATTCGCAACGATACCACGTTCTTGGCAACAAAAACCGGTTTTGTTTCCAACATAAGAACTCCATTTCCCCCTGAAGGGTTGTCGAAAATGGTAACTGTTAAAAGCTGAGGGACCGTAAGTAGCAAGGGTGGGTACGGACCGAATACAATAGAAGGGGGCGTGGCCACCTGTCAATCAAACTCGGCCTCGTAGACGAGGGTCTGGATGACGTCATCGGACAAGATTGGCTTGGAAGAGAAGGTTTCTGGATGACGTCATACTTTCTGGAATATTCTGGGGAATGTGTGACGTCATCTTTATTTTAATTTATTTTTTATTTAGTGAATTATTTTGAATTTTTGGGGAAGGTGTGACGTCATCCTTGTGACGTCAAGGCTTGGAAGAGAGGGTTTCTGAATGACGTCATACTTTCTGAGGACGCCATTTTTATTTATTTAATTTTAGTTAATTATTTTGGATTTATTAATTGGAATTTTAGTTTAATTATTTTGGTGGGTTAATTTTAATTGAATAATTTCTGGAATTTTTTTTGGTTAAAATTGATATTTGGCCGAGGCCGGGAATCGAACCGGGGACCTTTTGTGTGATCGACGAGCATGCAACTGACTATGCCACGAAGACTGTTGGTGATATCTGTTCTTAATGGTATAAGTGTAAAGCTATGTATTAAAGATAGTTTTAATATTTTGAAAGATGTTGCTATGTTAGAAAATACAGACACCATCTATAAATGGAAATGATTTAGTAGCTTTAATATTTTATTTTGAAGACGGGTACTTGTATCGCAATGTGTTTTATTTAAATGGAAATAATTATTTAATATTTTTGAAGATGTTAGTTACTTGTGACATTGATTAGTTAAATGGATATAATTTATTATTAATATTTTATTTTGAAGACGGATACTCGTGGCGCCATCTGTTTTTAGTTAAATCGAAATAATTTATATCTGTGTTGTTTGCTATGCAATGACCTATTGAGATGTGTTTATATAACATGGTAAAAAAGGTAATTTTTAATTTACACAACATGTCAAAAAAGGTAATTTTTAATTTACACAACATGTCAAAAAAGGTAATTTTTAAAATCGTTATTATTCAAAAAAGGTAATTTTTTTAACTTACCCAACCTGTGAAAAATGTCATTTTTGCATAGAATTACATGTTACGAAATGGTAATTTTTATTTTATGCAACATGTAAAAAAATGTATTTTATTAAAACGTGCTTATTCGAAAAAGGTAATTTTTTAAAAGCGTCATGATTAAAAAAACGTAAATATTAAAAAGGGTAATTTTTATAAACGACATTACTTAAAAAAGGTAATTTTTATTTTTAACAAACTAATGAAAAAGGTCATTTTTTCATAGGATTACATGTTACGAAAACGTAATTTTTATTTTATTCAACATACTAAAAAAGATAAATTTTTAAAACGTCATTATTCAAAAAAGGTCATTTTTAATTTACACAACATGTAAAAAAAAAAGGTAGTTTTGTGTTATACATTTTATAATATGTAAAGTTGTAATACAAAAAGTAGACGATATTTGGTAAATTCAATTTCTTTATTCACAGAGTTTCCCATTTGAAAGGAGAAGTTTTTACAATATTTGTTTGTTGTTGAATTTTTCTACGTTTCTTTGGGGGAGATGGTGATTGCAATAAGTATTTGTTGCCTATAAAGTCACTTGGTACATTTAATTCTTTCAGCACATTGTCGTAGTCATGCTTACGTGACACGTATTTTCGAGAATTATACATGTACGTAAATAAATCAATAATATTGGAGTTGGGTATTTTTTGTCCATGTACAATTAGCTGTCCTTTTGCGTCCCATGACAAAACGTCGGGATGAGACTTGAACAAAGCAAGGGCATTTTCTGCTTTTCGTCGCATCGTCTTATATACAGAGTTCATTATATGTTGTTGATAAATATCTGGAATATTTTTCTTTTCATCTATATTACTACCGACTTCTATTTTCTTATGCTCTTGTGGTTCAACATGCCTCTTTTCCTCTTCTGCCATTTTCTTGCCATTGTCTTCTGGTCGTGGTTTCTTTATGAGAAAAGGTTGATTGAATTCTTGGAGATTAAGACTTGTATGAAGGGTTTCGTGATAGCGTGCCAATTTTTCATGATCTGGTAGGTCACTGTTTAGTATTTGCATCATAGCTTTATCCAATTCACTCAATCTCTTCTTGGACACAGTATGCTTTACCACTAATTCTTCAGGTACTAGAGCAAACTTCTTAACTTGAGCCATGGATTAAACTTGTTAATACACTAAGTACACTGGGGATGAGAATATTGAGGAATCCGCCTTTCTGTGTGATAATTTCACGCTTTTTATCCAATGGCACTTTACGTTTACTTAATTTGCGTAAAATTCCTTTATGTTTGGAGAGACGTTTCTTCTGGTCTGCAGTCAACGGTATATTACCCTTTAATGTATTGAGACAACACTCGCATATCGCTTTTATACACTTCTTGTTGATTATCTCCAATAAAGGTTTGCGTAAGTTGGATGGACATATTTGTATGAGCCGTAATTGATTCACCTGTTCCTCAGTGAGCGTCATATTCACAACTGATACATAATTTACATGTATCTTGCTTTTTATACCACTTGGGGGAGTTATTTAAACTGGTATACGCATTGGGTTTGATGAGGTAATATGTTAGTACGTAACCGTAAACCTTCAGGTGTTTCAGCACGTAAATCAATAAACAAATAGGTATATGGATTTTTCGTGGCATCTTCAAACACTTCCTGAAATAGTCTGACGTGTCTAGGAAAAAGTTGTCTTCCCAGATGGCTTACTTGACTCAAGTCCCTTCGATTTTTACTGAGTACCAAATAATGAGCGTTCAATGTAATATCCCGCATTGCTTTGCCTTTATGAAAAAAGTTCTGCGTTATGAATATCACACTGAGGTTCAGATGATGACTTCCACGCGTAAATAAATCACTAAGACGCTTATCATTCGAGGATTGCATGAGATCATCGATCACAAAAAGGGTATTGTCTCCCAAATATTCTTGAAAGGTAGTGGGTAATCCTTCCACAAATATCACATGATCTATGTCATCGTAGAGAGGCTGATAAATACCATAAAACCATACTATTTTATCGGGTACTATGGAAATCATTTTCTCTTTAGCCTCTATCATATCCCTCACAAAATAACTTTTACCGCATCCCGTAGGACCAGCAATGACCATCGTAAAAGGGTGTTGCAACTTTGGAAGTTCCATTGCGAATGAGACGTGATACACCATACAACTGTTTAAATAAGGGACAAGACAAAAAATTTGACAAAAAAGTTAATTTTATTGAAAAAAAGGCAAAAGTGTTCTAAAGTGCTTGGTTACAAAGTAATGCACTTTTACATCATTACATAGTTGATGAGGTACAAAAGGCAGTAGGATTTCGTTCAGAGTACGTCCTACACATTTCGAATACAGATAATAGATACAATATTGTCCACACACAGAGCTGACATTTGACTGTAACTGCATAGGATTAAATTCCACATGTTGAAAATTCTCGACATAATTTTCTATATCTCCTCCAAAATAGGCAGGTGGGTTTCCATACGAGTCAAAGAAACATAGTTCCGTTGGTGAATGGATGTAGAAAGCTAACCAATGACTCCCTTCTTCTCTCGACTTGTCTGTATTGGCCACGAAACAAGCAGGAAAGTCTGTGATACGGGCTGGTAATTCATCACTTGCAAACACACCTAAAAAAATGTGTTTGGTCTTCTTGTTTCCAGAAAGAATTCTTCTTATTTGTTGGGTTTCCATTAATTCGGAAAGTCACACACCACGTGACGGGATTTGGATATTTCAATCACGTTTTGAAACTCTGCGTAAATGAGTACAGATAAGGTTTCTGCAATAGCTTCAGAAAACTTCACTTCCACTCGTAAGTTTCCTTGCTGTTGTAGATTAAAGTGTTCACCGTCACACATATCAGGAGTCAGATCGAATGCATACAACACATGACCTTTCGCATAGTCTTCATGGGATAAATAAATGCCTTTATCAGCGTTGAATCCAGAGAATAAACTGTGGTAGGCCCTAGTATAACTTTTTGAAGAAAAATCTAATTCCAAAGGCTTGGTAGGAACGGGTTGACCGTCCACATAGATGGCGACAGAACTTGCGTTATGATGCGCAAACAGGAAGGGGTTCTTAATATAGGCTGGTGAATTCAATGGGACCACCATCTCGAACACTGGCAAGGGGGTGATATTCGACAAACTGTCCTTTTTCAATCACTGTCTGTGTAGGGGGTACTGTAAACAAATCCAACTCGGATTTGACGCAGGGAGGGGAGTCTTTGTAGATAAACGAAGCCATTAGGAGAAAATATCACGTGCTGCACTCTGCTTGTCTAAACGTGGAATGACGGTATTTGTCATTCGCTTGCGCTTTTTATTTCTTTTCCCACTCCCAATCATAGTCTTGACTTTGACCGCGGCTTTATTCGTTAAATCTTTTCCAGCTTCCTTGAGTCGTCGCTTGGCAGCTGATTTGAAATCTTGACCTTGAGAAATATCGTTCACTAAATTCACACCACTGTGGAATAGTTGTTTACCAATCGCTTTAACACCCGATGTAAGTAAAGGTGCCGCCGCCCTGAAGAAGGATCGAAAGAGACCCCCTAATCCATAACCTCTCTGATAGGGACTTCCTTGATAATAATTCAATCCGCCTCCCGTTTGTTGGTCATAGTAATCTTCAAAAGATTTTTGGCAGCATTTGTAGGGTACATACATTATGACAGAAATCTTTGACGAAAGTGTAACTTCACGTACGAGCGTCCACGTTCAAATGGCGTTAAGTAGCCTGTGTGCGTCCTTATAACGATTTCCATCGTCTCGATCATTTTCCGATTTACAGGTAAATAGTGCGGTCTGTCGTATTGTTCACTCACCATCTCGCCATCTTGACCTTTCACTCTCACTACTCGAAGGAGGGGTGCTAACACATCACCGACTATCTGGGGTTCTACGATATCGGTATAGATCATCAATACATGATTGTATGCGGATGGGTCTGCCACGAAGGGGCTCACAGCTGCACTTTCTATGTTGGCGTCCAATGAAGTAATCTCAGTCGGTGCAAATCCCAACATTTGAGCAAGTCCATCTTCTAATATAACTTTAGCATATTTGACCTTGATTTCTACACGTTTCGTTACTGGATTATAACTGGTCATAATTTTTCCGTCATGTTCTTTCACATACATAGCTTTTAAAATATCCGGAACGGTTTCGTAACATCCGGGAGGTATACGTCTTCCCACTTTTAATTGTCCATCCACTTCAAATCCGAATAAATTATTGTGCTCGTTCACATTATACCACGTGTGCGGATAGACCAATTCTACCATGCCGACCTCCCATTCTCCCTTCAGTTCAATCGGTATGGATAATCGTGTAATAAAATGTGAAATTTTATTCTCGGGGAAATAGGACATGGAACTGTCGGAGATCAACGTAATGTAGAAACTCATCCTTTCATAGAGATGTCCAGAATGACATCTTTATTCTATGGTATCCCTATTTATAGGGGTAACAAGTTAGAAGCGGGGATCCACTGATTAAACTTGGCGGGATATCCTCGATATTTCACAAAATATTCTGTTTTCTTTTTTTTATGCGCTTTTTTAATACTTTTTCAATGACAAAGCCCTCTTTCATGGTGACCTTTTGCAACTCTTGTTTATAAAACGTGCCTTCTATGGGTTCTCCTAATAAATCTTTGATTCTGTACACGGCAGGCTGTCTCTTGATGCAATCTGTGACGACGAATAATTCTTCGGTCCAATTGGCTTCATACCCCTTTTCAAAGGTAATTTTCTTGCGTGACCCTCGTACTGTATCTCCGACCTTAAACTCACACTTGGGTTTAGGATCCTTATTCTTATCTACATAGAGGGTATTCCACACCTCTTGTTGATTATCCACATTCACTTCCACAGGTGAACGCTTGATACTTCTATGATACGTATGGTTATAACTGCTGACTAAATCTGGCAACACGTCGATATATCGATGCGTATTCTTGGTCGTGAAATATTTCCACATCTTGGTCTTGAGCGTGCGATTAAACCGTTCCACCACAGACGCTTTCGTAGCATTAAAGGTGGTAAAAAATCGAATGCTTTGGGTTTTCAGAAATTTTTGAAACGTGCTATTTTTTAACTCGGTCCCGGCGTCGGTCTGCAGTACTTCGGGGGCCCTCTCACTAAATATGGTTTGAAAAGCTTGCATAATATCCACACCCCTCTTTTGCTTGAGTGGAACAACCCATGCATATTTTGAGAATATATATCAATACAGGTGAGCACATAACGGTAACCGTCATTATACTTTTTCAAAGCGGGCATATCCACTAAATCGGCTTGCCATTGTTCATCCATACCGTAGACTATCACACGATTCGTAGGAAACGTATGTCGCATAGGCTTATGTAACGTGTAGGCGTCCACACCTTCCAGCCACGTCTTGATGGTTTTCTTTGGAATTTTGCGATCTGCAGCACGGTATAAGGCATCTACACCACCAAAACTTGCTACGTGATCGGGATTTTGATACATCGGATCCATGGTATCTTACTCACAGTCTTAGATGAAGTAGGGTAAATCATAAAGAAAGAGTCAAATTCGTAGTGTCGTTGACACGTAATGTAAAGTCCACCGCTATTCGTACGGTATCAGTGACCAGGTAAATAATAGCTATAACTACGCACAAGCAAATGTATAAGCACCATGCGCTCGTTACCTCACTCGACAATGCCATAACCGCAACTAATACTTTCTTTGAGATACACTATTATATAAACATTAATTATATCCCACAATACACTTGGCATTTGTTATGAGATTTCATTTGAATTATAGTGTCCAAACGTATCTAACCCATCATAGAAGCGTACCCATCCTCCATCATGGCGACGTCCTACTTATAGTTACAAAAAAAAAAATTTGGCTGCAATACCATAATTCCCTACACCTTATTTAGATCAAATACATCTATATGCTATGGGGTATACATTCAGGGAACCCGTGGCATCTCTTTTGTTAAACTGTTGCCATAAAAATTATCCAATCAGCATCGAGTATTGACGTAAAAAGTACGTTATTTAAATCAACCAATCACAGAACAGTAGTGACGTCATCAGAACATTCCCTCTTTACGAACACATTGCCACCGAGAAGAAACCGGTCCCCCAAACCCATCCATGAACGTAATCAGGTATACTTTAAAATCGTCTTCAGATACCAGACAGTTCTAGTATAGTGGTTAGGATAAGCGCTAATACTATATCAGAATTGTCTTTTGGTTCACGAGGTCAGAGGTTCGAATCCGCGCTTTTGCTTAAAATAAAATATTAAAAACTAATAAATGGAATGGAAAAATTACCCTTTTCATTAGTTTGTTAAAAATAAAAATTACCTTTTTTAAGTAATGTCGTTTATAAAAATTACCCTTTTTAATATTTACGTTTTTTTAATCATGACGCTTTTAAAAAATTACCTTTTTCGAATAAGCACGTTTTAATAAAATACCTTTTTTTACATGTTGCATAAAATAAAAATTACCATTTCGTAACATGTAATTCTATGGAAAAATGACCTTTTTCACAGGTTGGGTAAGTTAAAAAATTACCTTTTTTGAATAATAACGATTTTAAAAATTACCTTTTTTGACATGTTGTGTAAATTAAAAATTACCTTTTTTACCATGTTATATAAACACATCTCAATAGGTCATTGCATAGCAAACAACACAGATATAAATTATTTCGATTTAACTAAAAACAGATGGCGCCACGAGTATCCGTCTTCAAAATAAAATATTAATAATAAATTATATCCATTTAACTAATCAACGTCACAAGTAACTAACATCTTCAAAAATATTAAATAATTATTTCCATTTAAATAAAACACATTGCGATACAAGTACCCGTCTTCAAAATAAAATATTAAAGCTACTAAATCATTTCCATTTATAGATGGTGTCTGTATTTTCTAACATAGCAACATCTTTCAAAATATTAAAACTATCTTTAATACATAGCTTTACACTTATACCATTAAGAACAGATATCACCAACAGTCTTCGTGGCATAGTCAGTTGCATGCTCGTCGATCACACAAAAGGTCCCCGGTTCGATTCCCGGCCTCGGCCAAATATCAATTTTAACCAAAAAAATTCCAGAAATTATTCAATTAAAATTAACCCACCAAAATAATTAAACTAAAATTCTCCAATTAATAAATCCAAAATAATTAACTAAAATTAATTAAATAAAAATGGCGTCCTCAGAAAGTATGACGTCATTCAGAAACCCTCTCTTCCAAGCCTTGACGTCACAAGGATGACGTCACACCTTCCCCAAAAATTCAAAATAATTCACTAAATAAAAAATAAATTAAAATAAAGATGACGTCACACATTCCCCAGAATATTCCAGAAAGTATGACGTCATCCAGAAACCTTCTCTTCCAAGCCAATCTTGTCCGATGACGTCATCCAGACCCTCGTCTACGAGGCCGAGTTTGATTGACAGGTGGCCACGCCCCCTTCTATTGTATTCGGTCCGTACCCACCCTTACTACTACCGTACAGTACATTTTAACCTTCATAAGTGACAATACTAATTTTCAGTTTATAAAATAATTGTATTGTCAAATATCTATTACAAAATACATTATTCTTGTTGAAAGAATTCCGAGCCCATAATCAAAAGGGTTGTACGTTTATTTTTTGTTTTTGCCAAACATCCTGTTGTTGGCTGTTGTAGGTTAAATTTATCATGGTACAAGTGTGAGTGTGCTCATGTTGGCTATGGTCTGAAAACTTGGAGACTGAGGTGCCAGCTCGGAAGTTGTCTTTGTGATGTTATCTGACCATGGTTACAAATTATAGAGAAGTGTCCCTGATTTTTCCTTTCAAGATAGTTTTCAAACCATCGCCAATAGCTAATTTTGAAGTCTAGTGGGATGTTAGGGCAACAAACCAATAAATTTTTTATTGTAAATGTTTAATGCATTTGCACAATCAATCTATTCTATGGTTACCCAAATAGTTCACTTTTTTTGCATTTGTATATATTCTTTACGTTTATGTATTTGCTAAATACAACTTAATGTTTAAATATTTATTTTTACAACATTTTATACTATTATTAATGATTCAGAATCGGGTAAAAAGAATTGGCTATTTCATAAATTAATAAATCACTGAAAAACACTTAATTGTGTTTCGTTTATAAACAAGAATAGCCGTAAAGCCTAATAAAACGTTAGCCAATAATTTGTCTTTTAACGTTTACAGGATGGGTGGTTGATATTTCAACCAAAATCCCATGTTAAAACCAAACACCCACATTTTAAAGGTTAAAACAAAGCTAGATGTTACTCTCACACTAAAAATTTTGTAATATAAGTTAATAATGTAGCTCTTTTCTATGTCATTGTTACTGAAGTCTTTTAATAACAATTTACTTTTTTTCTATTTTAAAGATCATGATTGAACTGACATTGTGTAGCTCTAACGTAAAGGTGTCTGAGGTAATGTTTGTAATATAAGTTGCCTCAGTCAACCTATTTCTAAGAGACGCACTCTACAACAACTTGAATCCTGAGGGAAAACTGGCAGCTACTGCTTGATGTCCTGAATTGGAATTCTCTTACCTGGCAGAATATTTATCCAAGATGCTGAGTGTCAACGTTTAATACATTTATGAAACTTGCATTAACGTAGTAACAAGACATTGCAAAACTCTACAATTTACATGGGACGAAACATGTTTTGAAGGCTTTATCTCCTAATGAATTCGCTCTATACTGTTTCCACTAAATTTTTGACGCAAAATGGCCTGTTGGCCAAATTTGGATATACAACAGTGTGCGGAAGCTTCAAGATTGTGTGAAAAACTTTCATGTATGCAAAATATCTTTGTATGCAAATGTTCCTTACAAAATGTGTGCCCAAAAGTGTTCAAGCCGGAGATAGGATACTGGTGCTCTTGAAATAAATTCCATCAGTGTGGCTGGTATATAGCATTCACACAATATATTGTGTAAATGCTATAGAAAAATTAGATTTTTTTAATATCTCCTTAAAAAGTGAGTACATTTGCTAATATCAGTAAATGAGTTTAACTACATTATTATCATTTGTTTATTTGTCTTTGATTGCATTTAATTTAGGATTGATTTCTAGAAGTTTAGATTTTACGGTTATAAGTTGTCTGGCTATCTCAACAGTATTTATAATGAAAATATTTATAAAAACTGTTGAAAAAGCTAGGAAAAACAATTGCTTACTGAAATTGTAGGGTGAACTCAGCTTCAATTCTTTCCCCAATAATATGCTCGATTGGGTATTAAAGTAATTTCAATCTTAAATGTTTGTACAAATAGGCCTAGTAATATTAAAATAAATTGTATAAAAAAGATATTTATAAAATATTATATTTTCAATTTTTTTTTCTTTATTGTATAACTTTAAGTCATAAGGGTTGTACGGGAGAAAAATTTGCTATTCCACTGGATTTTAAATCCAAGTTTGGCAAACCAGAAACTGAATTCAATTAACTATATTTTTTTCTCTATGAAATATATTATGTACTGTACATGTTTTGTGTAATTGGCAATAAAAATAAAATAAATTATATTAGTAATAAATAAAAATGATTTATTATTATTTCCATCTATAATGTAAAGTTTTTATTTAATTTTGAGTATATATACTAATTAAATTAGCACAATTTATTGAGGTTTATATGACATTAAATTTAAAAAAAAACATATAAGTAAACAATATATTCCTTAATAATGGAAAAATTTCCTTTGAATATACTATTTAAATAATTGCACAGTAATTTCAAATTATTTTGTGAAATTGTTGAAATATACAGGATTGTAAATATAGTTCTAAATTATAAGAAAATTTTATCTAATAAAAATTTTAAAAGGGGTAACGAAAATACGAATTATAGTGCAACGTTTCACCAAAATCTGGTACCCATTTAGCTGCAACCAAACTTTGGTTTAACGTTTCACCATAAAATGGATTAACAAAACCCGAATTTTGGTTCAACGTTTCACCAAAATGGTGTAGCGAAAATACCGAGACTTGGTGCTCAGTTTCACCATAAAATGGATTAACAAAAACCCGAATTTTGGTTCAACGTTTCACCAAAATGGTGTAGCGAAAATACCGAGTCTTGGTGCTTAGTTTCACCATAAAATGGATTAACAAAAACCTGAATTTTGGTTCAACGTTTCACCATTAAATGGTATCCATGGTAGCACCATAAAATGGTAAAAATGAGCACCAAATGTTGGTTGCAGCTAAACTGGTACCAAATTTTGGTGCAAGGTCCTACCAAATTTTTAACAGTGTACTTATGTTCCACAATTATCTGTTTTATAAATATGTAAAAATATTATATGAAACTCAACTTTACTTTATTGATTTAAAAAATGTATTGTAAGTCATTTAATGTGAAATATAATGTTTTGTACAATAATAACGTAAACATCTGTACAAAATACATCTAGATAGTATTATGGCGAAGACTTTTATACGCTCTTTGTACCTTTACAACATGCCTTTGAAAAGTAGATCATTGCTAATAAATTAATTTCTAAGTAAATTCGATTTTTTTTTTAAATTTCTATCTAGTGAATTAAAAATTTCTTATAGAAATGTTTACCTCCTTATGCTTAGATTAAATAAATAGAAACGATTCCGTTTTCAGAGAAAATTAAAATTCCGTTTTTGGAGAAAACGTAATTTTCCGCTCAAGTTCCCGCAAAAACTGTACTTTAACAAAACAATCATTTTCGACAATTTAATCACAAAACCAATGGTGCATACGTACCCGAAGAAGAAGGTCTACAATAGAAACATGTCCTTCTACGCATGCCCAATGAATGGGGTAGGCACCAATGGAACTCGAACTAGGAATATTGACAGACACACCTATATCTAACATGTACTGGACAATATTAAAATGGCCACCCAGGCATGCCCAATGGGCTGCAGTGTGGCCGTTCTCGTCTTTCTCGCATAATATTTGACTGCTGTACTTGTCAACGAGAAACTTGACTGCAGCGAGCGTCCTAAAACAACAAAAATACATTAATTTAGTTTTTAAATATATAAACTTAAAGTATTTTAAAGTTATATACAACTGGTATGTGTTGTCACTACGTATCTGAGGCCCTTAGATGGTCCAATATGCATAAAATAAAACACAATGATTATAACAATTTACCCGATTTGGAAGTTATTCGAAAAATGGGCCACATTAGAGATGATTGAAACCTCCCTTCAGATTTTCTCTGCATTACTCAAAATGACGGGCATTGGAATACCATTGGTAGCGGTATTCGGTGGCAGGGGCGGCTCAAGGTAATTTTTGTACGTGGGCAAACTTTTGTGGGCGCCCCCCCCCCCCCCCTATTTTTTTAAAAAAAAATTGCAACATATCGCAACAACATTAAATACGCAACATATCAAGTGACAAAATTTTAGGTTACGGGGCCTTAATTTATTACGTTCACGCTATTTTGTACCCTTTTGCACCCTTCCGGATTTTATCTAAATTTCGTGGTAAATACGAGTCACGAATTTTAATTATTACAATTTATAATTTTGCAATCAGTATTTTTTTAAGTATTGATATAAGCCAATCGGATTCCTTTATGAATATGTCTTCCTTGACTTCCTTTATGACTAAAAATTATTTTTGCTTGTTGTAAAAAAAAAAATCTTTAACCGTCTTTATTTTTCCTCGCCCGGAAACTATCAAACAAAAGAAAGAGAATATATCTTTTAACTGTACACGAATAAAATTTCAAACCGTACCTTATTATCAATTGCCTTTTGTGCTTATTGGGTTTGTACTAGTGGGAACTGTTAGGAAATATCAACACATTTCAAAATATAAATTTTTTTATTTGTTAATGTTTTCTCTCATCGAAATGTTCACTTTTGCGAAGAATTACCATAATGGGAAAAAAATTGTACATGTAGTGGGAAATAAAATAGTTTTCATGTACTTTACCTTTTTTCAGATGAATAAAGGTTGTATACGTTTGCTCATTTTCTTTTCAAGTTTAATTCGAGTAAGCTTGCGTCTAGTCGGACATTTCTATGCAAGTGTGCGATTGGTTTGAGGGGGTTAAGTGTACTGGATATGATCCATTGAAATATGATCCCAGGATCCCTCCGTGACCTCTGAAAGATCATGGTCCTTCCAGTCCCCGAGCCCGAACCCAGCCAACAACCAAGGGCGGATCCAGAGATTATTATTAGGGGGGGGGGGGGTAATACAGGTAAATTGTTATCATGAAGACCATATTGGCCGCCCTTCCCCCCCCCCCCCCCAAGCTGCTTGATAATCGAAAAATTTTCCGTTGCTGGAAATACTACAATGAAATTTAACATTTTTGAAATGATTACTTTAACTTTTTTTCATTCACTTTTCATTTAAATTTTAAAAATATTAAATTATTTATTTCTCTACTGAAATTAAAACAAGTATACTTTGAACAACTCTGTCTACGAAATTTTGAGTATCACTGAGAATATAAAACTTGTAACCTTTCTGTGAATTCAATATTCTGACCAAGGTTTATTGCGCATTTTTTATATAAAATAATTTATCTTCATTATCAAAATTAGTTTATTTGTATTCTAATGCACGATTGAAATTTCCGAATCATAAGGACATAGCTGTAAAGTGAGGGGTGTACTAAAATATCTTATAAGCTAAGGTATATTAACTCTTTTTTTTTTATTCAAAAATTACCATAAAATTCTAGAAAATAAAGAAATATTAAGACACTTCAGAATTGAAATAAAATTTTGTATGAGAAAAAAATATATCGTTGATGTAAAACAAAGTTTTCTCAGGATTGTACTTAAAAATAATTATGAATCTAAGAACATTTTACTTAAAATTATTTTAATAAAAAAATTATATATTAGGAAAATTTTATAAGTGATAAGTACAATAAATAGATGATTGGTTGCAATTATTATAAATTAAACTATTATCAATTAAATTAAGTATTTGTATTTAAGATATGTATTTTAGCTTTCAATAATTAAATTAAGAATTCTCTGAAAAGCATCACACAACTTTCTATAATTTTCTTTCAAAATTTTTGCGTGACTTGATTCCAAAGCCAAAGTTTCATTTTCAAACTGTGCCCGATTAAAACTGTATTACATCTATATTTACATCGAACTTAATCAAATTCAATAGCTAGATGCAGTTTGCTTCACTAGTAGTTCTAGGAAAGGTAGACCTCGCAACCAAAATAAAACATATACGTCGTTTTGAATGACTTCCAGGAACAATTTGAAGAAAATCTAACAACGCGTTTGGTCGCAACTGTGTGACAAACAAATTTACAGACAGATTAATGCAGAAAGGTCGAGTAAAAACAGAGCCCTAAATAACAATCGGTCAATAATTTATTCTGTTTTAAGGGAGGAATCTACTGGCAAAATAAAGGCCATCGTTTTCGTAAGTTAGAGTTTCTAGGGCATTAGGGGCAATTGCCCCCTCGACATTTTCTGACTTACTATAAATTGGCTTTTTTTTTGTCGTTCTGGAAGAAAAAAAATTAGTTGATTTATACATAATTTCTATTATAACGAACTTGCATTTTGAAGAACTTTTCTAAATATGGCCACCTACTTGAAAGCTATGAACAGATTCTATGGATAATACTGGAGTTGTCACCCCATTGTACAAACTTTAATACCAACACTGTGAGGACAAATTAATTATGGAAAATTACACGTGCAACAAATCTGCCGCAGAAATATATCATATGTAAAAAAAAACTCTTTATTTCCTTCTCCTACGTTCTTCAAAATATGTCGCTAGTTTAAATAACTTTAAAAAAAGATAACGATATACTATTCAAGAGGGACTTAAAAAATAATTGATTTTGTAGGGAAAACCGGGGCTGGTTGGGGTAGATTGGCCAACAGCTCCGGTTTCCACCAGGAACCTGTTATGGGGGAAGAGAGGAAAGGGAGGAGGGGCTAGGTGTCGATTCACGTAACCTTCTCGACCCTCGGCAAATGTTATTATTGTGATCCCAGCTGTGATGGTGAAACTGTACCAGAATGTCTTTTTTTCGATTGAAAAAGTACATTTTTGCATTTCAACATTTGTTGTTGTTGTTTTGTGGTAAACATTTGGGGAGATATTGCTACTCGCGTTAGTACAGTTGAAACTTGTAACTAAGTACTTGATTTTCGTGTATTAGGTTCTACAATTTGAGATGCTTGGTCTTCTCTGCCGCAGGATGGCCATATTTCAAACCAACATGGCATCAGCTTCAGTGGCTGGGAATGGTTTAGCTGACAAAGGCTGAGTTGGAGGAAACTCCACGTTCCTGACATGAAATTTTAATGGAGAAAATTCTAAACGAGTCAACCTAACAGGGCTGTCACCTGGTGACAACATTATGGTCTTCTACTATATAAAAAGATACCCTGGAAGAGTTGGATGAAGTATTGATTCCCACGATGGAGAAAACGAGGAAGTACTGGGATTGACCCAAAAGCAAAAATGAAGTTTGGTATAAATTATCGAATGTGTCATTAAAATGAATCCGCCTCAGTTCTTGTGTTCATCTACCAATGAAAACGAACGTTTAGTGGTATTAACTTTGTTACCTACTTATGATACCAATGTAGTTTGTTTGAAATTATATAACTTACAGTAGGTAGGTAATTGTTACCTTGCTTTTCTTAGTTACCCCATTCAAGGCAATTTGTTCATAACCTACCTACAATGACTATTGAATGACTATTTCCACTTAAGATTTTTTTCTTTTGTTTTTTAAGTTTGAAATACCTACGTCTGCGATCTTATATTAGAAGGTTTAAGTTGTTAAAAAATGCAAAAAGAGCACTAACAATTTAGTTTGAAGAAGATAATAACAAGACTGATTTAAAGACCACAGAAATGGTACATACTTTTTTATATTATACCAAATCTTATATATAAAGCTGAAATCTCCAAAATCTGTCCGGATGTTTCTTGGTTTGTTTGTCAGTACAAAATAAGCTCCGTAACTACACAACGTTGAGCTTCGAAATTTACAGAATAATTAGTTAAAAAAATAAGAATTTTAACGTGACTATTTTCGAGTCTCTACGATGTTCCATTCGAATGTTATGACATTTTTAGCGTACATTAGCAAAGTTTCCCGAAGTGGCAACAGTAAAATCAGTTAAAATCAACGGAGAAAACCGAAAATATTATATAAAATAATTATGAATCAATTAGAATGACGGTTTTTATCCTGAATACTCATGAACTACAAAACATAACTTTATGAAATTTACCGAAAACTTTACTTGAAAAATTAGACATTTTTTGTGCTAATTTTTAAGTTTGTACGATGTTCCATTCGTATGTTATAACTATTTTAATGTATTCCATTGACTTAACATGGATGAGCATATCGTATGAAATTTAAAATAAAAAAATTTCGATATTGACACTATAAAAATGATGTCATAGGTTTGGTTTGATTTAATAATTATTGAAAAACGTCTGCACATTGGGCTTTTTGTTACAATACGGATTCATTCAAAAATTAAAACAACCATCATTTTATATTAGGTAAATAGTTTAGAATTGTTTTAAAATGTTATAATTGTATTATCTCTTTTGTTTTGTTTGTATACTGGTTAATTGTAACTATATTTAATTATCTTAGATCGAACTTTTAGAACAATTCTTCCAAAATGCGAGTAATTTGTGTATGAACGTCCATTTTATTTATTTGAAAAATATTTTATGCAAGTATTTTTTTTTTATTGTACGAAGCTTAGTTTTACTGTGAATTTTCAACTCTATATGACTTTTTAATGTTATTAAAGAATAAAATTCCACAGATATCAAATGATAATTGAGAAAATAAATATTTTATCTAATGTGCAAAGGAATATTTCCATTTAAAATATGATTGAAAGTACATGGTGAGATTATAATATGCTGCACCGTTTGCTAAGCTATCGCCAAGTTATAACAATTTATTTTTTAGATAAAGTGCGTCTTGGCTTTAATTTGCTTTGGAAACTTACTAAATATTTTTATGACAGGTATTTTTCGATGCAATTGCAATAACAATAGTATCACAAAATAAAAAAATTAGGGAAAATGGTTTAACAAAATTAGTAAATACCGAATTTTTAATACATTGATACGGAAATAAAAAAAATTCTTAAAATTAAATAAGTGGTTATTCTTTTGTAATAATAGCATTCATGGAAACTCTTTAAAACATGGGTATATGGACATAGTAAAAGAAAGTTGTGTAATATTTTTAAAACATACTATTTTTGGTTGAGTATTTATGCCAGGCTGTTAATTTTATTCTCACTTTTATTAAGAATTTGAGGAAGTTTATTCGCAAAAAATTTTTAGGTTTATTCTGGCTGTAATTTACATTTTTATGTTCTGTATTACTGAGGTTAAAACTGCAAATTACTAATTAGATACACAAGTTGCTTGTCGCAGAGATTGCAAAGATGTAGCCTAAACGATACATTGGAACGGGCATTTGGAAATAGTCAAATCAAAAGTACAATATCGGGAAAAGGGAAATTTGGAATGTTTTGAAAGTTAAATCATGAGAGTTCATGATCAAATTTCTTAATTTGGTCATTTTTAAAAAATACTGTTATCTGTTTTTGCTGCCTTTTTCACTTCCATACGGCTACAGAATATTTCTATATCGAGATTAGATTCAGAAGTTTCATAAAAATTCACTCTTGAAATTATTTCTTTAAAACACCAATTTAATGAAACCCTACTTGATGAAATTTTTTAGAAAAATACAAAAATGAAGATCATAGCGCTTTGTTTATTATTTAATTTAATATTTTTTTTCCTTTGATAAAAAAAATTATAGTTTTATGTAAATACTTATTCCTATAAAATACCTGTTATAATGCACATTATCTTTCAATAATGATGACAACAGTAATTAAAATTTCATCGATTAAAGGTAGCAGTGAAAACTAAAATATAATTGTAGTCATTTCCCGTATAAATTGCGGCATCAGTGTGAAAAAAAAAACTTGGGTATGTACAGACCGCGCTGTATTGGGCTTTACTCGATACAAGGTTGAGAGGGGGAGAGGGTAAATGGCCTACATGGTTGAAACGGCCTACCTTCCTTTACCCGACGGTATGTTATTTATACATATAGGCTGATTCCACGTTGAATTAAGGATAGCGGACACTCCTTTTCACCTGTTACAAGCCCAAAAGGGGATGGGTTAAAAATCGGCCTGTAAAAAACGCGACTTTCGTTTACACGATAGTGTATTACTTATACCCATCAGCTGATTCCCCTTGCAGTTAAGCATTTTACAAATGTTGTTTTTTATTATGGGATTTCATGCAACTATGTACCGAAACTACCCATACCGAAAAGAAATTCCTATTAATTTCTAAAAGTATTTTTGTGCAGGAATGTTTAATTTTTAAAACTCCATACCTTATGGGAGATAAACTAGAAATTATAGGATTTTTATCGGTGTATTAGCAACCAAGTAGTATAGATATGTTTTTACTTTTTTAATTTCTAATTTATTAAAAATAAAAATATTTTAAATTATAAAAAACAGCTTTATAACTTTTTTTAGGAGGAATTCTAAAATGGTATATGCGATTTTCCCTGGGAGGAGAGGAAATGTATATATTTTCTGTCATTTGTCGTTATGTTATTTATCCCCGTGCAAAGAACGGGTACTTTTGTTAGTAGTCTATAAATGGATACAAAAATATCATGGCATGTATTTAAAATATTAAAATAATGAGCGTACATGTGACACATTAAGTTAAGAAATGTATACTTATCAAAGAAAGTAACATAAGTTATATATAAAAAAAAACGTAGTTAAGTACAATTGTTAATTGAATATGCTACACAGACGAGACCTCCAGATCGTCTGCTTAGAATCGGGCTTGTTACGCTACTGGGGCTGGTTTCCCAAACTTTCAATTACTTTCAATGTCTGAGGGTTAAGTATTTAGGAATGAAAACAAAAATGTCATAAAGTTACTTCATAGATGTAGTTTCAGTGGGCACAATCAAAATTGTCATAAGTAAACCACACTTGTCCTCAAAAATAATAATTAAAAAATAAAACGGTAACTGTTGCCAACCAGCTCCGATCTCCCCTACTATTTACTCAATAGTCATTTGACTAAAATATCAGTAATTTGATACAGAAGCATTTATTAATAGAACATATTTGCATGAATTAATGGTAAAAATCAATTCATTATAAAACCTAATGGTTGTGTTTAGTAGTTGCAATGCTGTACAAAACTTGCAAAAAAAAGTTTAGTAACTAACCTCTCAATATTAACAAAAACTGCAGTGGCGGCTCGCCCACTACAGCAAGTACAGCCGGGCTGCACCTACATTCAGTATTTTAAAACTAAAATCAGATATATATCTATATATACTTTACAATTTTCTTAAATGAAGATTAGAATTGAAAATTAAATTTCTACGATAGTAAACAAAATCTCCGATAAATAACAAACCTGTTACCGTAATGTACAAAAAACTCCATTCAATCAAAAATTGCAGCTAAAACGCGAAATTCGAAATCGGCTGCATCGTTGCCATGGCAACCTCTACGTAGTATGGAGATTCCTACCCATGCTAATGCGCTGCATTCGTAAAAAGGTACAGCCGAAATGGATTTTCTTGTTTTAGCTGCACTTGAGATTCGATATGCTGATTGGCCTGTCCGTGAAACGCTTGGATGGGTTGGGTGAAACGAGAACTTACGAGAATATCTCCAAACGGAAATGGTTTTCGTGATACATTTACTGTGTGCTGTTGTTCCAGGACATGGTCTTGCTGTTGTTTCGTTACTTAAGTTAATATTAAAATTGACCGATTCGCATGTTTAACAGAAAGGAGGATTGCTTTAATTAAAAAAAAAATAGTAAGTGTTTTCTATTTTTTTTCGCATGTTATCATTTGTATGGGTTGTGTATAATAAAGGGGGATGGGGGGGGGGGGTGATTCGCATGATTTCGGCTGCACTAACATTTTCGACCACGGGCCGCCACTGACAAAAAGTTTTACCAATAATTGCCCGAGAATAAATCATGGATCCCCCCCCCCCCCCCCCATTGGATATTGTTTCCATTTTTCCACTTCCGAGTTATATGAATTCGCATCGATGTTGGGAAAAACAATGCTCCCCCCCCCCCCCCCCCATCTTTACCTTCGGGGTGATTGAAGTCACAGCAGAAAGCAAAGAATGTCTCTGAATCGGTTCGTTTACTCGCCGGGGCATTTTTCTTAGGAAGTAAAATAGGAGATCAACAGACAAGACAATTTCATAGTTATCTCAGTAATTTGCATTTTAAATTTTGGATAAGGTCGCGTGCATAAATATAAAATGTCCTCATTCTTTAAAAATGCATAATTAGCAAACTGTTCGGTTCCAAAAGAATAGGAATGTTCCGCCTAATTGCTATGTAGATTGAAGGTCATTTGCCTTTAGAAATGGCGATATTATGCCATTAGTTTGAAGAGACGTGTTGCAACTGCCGGACGATTGCATGGAGAATTGAAACAATTCGCAGTCATTCTTTTTTCTGAATATTCACTGTATCTTGGGTAGATGCATTAAAACTATGTTTTGCAATTAATGACGTTTATTGACCATATTTGGTATATTCAAAATAAGGCCGCTTTTACATTTAACGACACGACACCGATAAATCGTGAACGATCGCGAAGGGACGACACAACGTTTTATCGTATCGCCTGGTGGTCAGTTTTTCATTGCACAGATATCGTTCGCCGAAAACGACAATTTTTACATTCAGTGCGTGTTCGTCTGCTGCCGAGAGCACGTCTATTCTCGATGTGGTGCATCGCAACAAATTACATTATAACAAACTGGTATTTGCTGTACTTAAGGAGAAAGAAGAGATCAATAACAAAACGCTTCTGGGTGCATGATATCATCAAAGCCAGACATGTTGAAGGAGATTTTTATGTTTTATTTGAACGTTTACAAAGAACTAGAGCTAACCACTAGAACTGCACAGTGGGCTATTGGCGACGGTTTGACAAATATTGCCTCCCATGCCTTTTCTCGAACAATCTTGTTCTTGTAAAATTCATCTCGCTTATCCCAAATACAGGTCTTTACTTCCACTAATTCACATAAGTTCACAATATCGAACTCGAAAGCCATATTAATAATATAAATAAGAAAAAAAAACAGTAGACTATAGCAGACGGCGACAAGTTTTTCGGAAACAAACTCAAAATGTCGTCACGATGAAGTAGGGAAGGCGCGTGCCCACGATAAAACGTTCCGATAAATTGTATCGTCTGATCGGCAACGACAATATCGTTATCGTATCGGCTAGTGGAAAAGCGCCCGGCTTCGTATGTGTATTTTGCGTACTCCGATATCGTGCCACGGAAATCGTATACGATGTATCGGTGTCGTGTCGTTAAATGTAAAAGCGGCCTAATGAAGATGCAAAGTAGGACTGGCGCGTAGACGTTAACTACGAAATACACATATTATTAACCTTTTGTATTGGATTTTAATGGCCTTTTTCCGTATTAACTATAAGATCTTTTAAAATTATATTAATAAAAAAGTTAAAAATGAAAAAATATTAATGTAATTAAAGTTCTTTGCTATTAATTGTTTAGTTTCAAAACCTGCAATATTTTTATCACGTATTTCCTTAGAACGTACTTTGTCAAACAATATCTTGATTAAAAAAAAAAAACGTGACATCGAAAAAAAAAATAGGAATACCGCAATACAACATCTATTAATCCGAGAGCTTTCAAATATTTAAAAACAGTATTCCAAGAAATCGTTTTTAATAAATAAAAATAAATAATTTCAAATACGGGGATTTGAAATGCGTTATTGATAATAATGAGTAAATACCCGAAATTCCAAATTAAGACGAAAACCACGTCGCTTTCATTATTCTCTGTTTTCAATCAAATCATTTTAAGCTTTTTAACGCTTTGCGGACAAAAATATAGTCTCTATTTGGATATAAAGTACTACTTTAATATGAAATTAATGGCCCGATTATGAACTCAAAGCAAGGGAATTCCTATCGTTCTTAAATAGACCTTGGAAAATCAAATCACTTTAAATGTCATAACCTTTAAGTCTCTCAGTAGTATAAATCCAATTTTAAAAAAAAATTAAACACATAAAAAAATATTAAACACATAAAAAAAAATTAAACACATAAAAAAAATTAAACACATAAAAAAAAATTAAACACATAAAAAAATATAAAGTATTTTTAATCTTTCGTACTTGAGAGTTTTTTTAACCACATTTTTGTACAGATTAAACTACACAATAAGTGATTTTTTGATTTTAGATAATTCCTTTACGTAATTTTTTTAACAGAAATTTAGTAGAGCAAACTACAGTTAGTTAAATAATTTAATAGAGATTTTGGGGATCCTCAGAAATGGGAAGTGTACATTTCTGAGGTACCTATTTTGTAATTGTGTGCTGATTAAATTAGACAATAGGAAGTTTAGAAAGCTTGTAATTAGAATTTGAATTCATTTTATGAAATTCAATGTTAATGTGCAAAATTAAAATAGATCTATATGATACTTTTCGAAACTAAACAGTAAAATATTTCAGTAGTAAAATTGAAGTAACCCATTTTTCTTCAATTAAAATAATTCATTTGAATAGTATCAAGAGAAATATTCAGGATTTTATTTAAAAAAATATATATTGCAATATTTAAAATTATTTAGCAACAGCAGATGGCAGCACCGACAATCTTAAACTATACAGCGGAGTTTTGGGATTGTTCAACGAGAGAACTGAGGGTGCGCTGGTTGCACAAAATTTTCAGTTTCATTTTAATTTAGTCAATTTAAATTGTCAGTCGACAACGTTTCTTTTTTCGAAAATTCTAATATATTGGAGGCTATTTTCATGCAACTCATCTATTCATATTATGGAAATAGGAATAATATCTAAAAAAATTCGACTTGCTATAAGATTTGACTGAAATGCTTGATCTTGGAGCTTTTCTGATGAATTATACATTATAAAAAATTGATAAAAAAGATGCTTAAAGATAAAAACCGATTTCTATAAATAAACTAAAATATATTTTCTTAATGAGTTTTGAATTTATACTTAAAATATTCTTTTACGTTGGCGCCAAAACCTTTTAAAATACATTAAATTAAATTTGCCGTCAAGGAAGTCCTTACGGGTGTGCGACGTGTGTCACCGCCAGAGGTGGTGCCAGTAAGGGAGGCTGGGGGGGGGGGGGGGGGGGCTGTTTCCACCTACCCCCGCCCCGTCGGGCAAAATTGTGATAAGTTTGTCGGGGAAAAATCGTTATATTCATTGTTTAAAACAAACACAAATTGTGAAATATTTTATCAATTTTGCTGTTATAATAACATTTATTTGCATTACATACAAATTACATTTTTCGCAGTCTATCCCCAGACGCAATATTTACGCAATTATTTGACTTTTCGTCGGAACAACCTTACCATCACGGCGGTTGCTTTCTTTTCCAGATAGTGACACAAGAAGATAATATCAGTTTCGTTGATGGTTGGCAGGGGCGGCTTAAGGGCTGGGAAAACTGGGCAGTTGCCCAGGGCGCCGCCATCCTCAAAGGACGCCAAATTTGGTTCATTTAAAATATATATATATATATATATATATATATATATATATATATATATATATATATATATATATATATATATATATATTTGTAATTTTTTTTATAATTTTCTTTTTTTTAAATCAATTTTAATTAATACAAAGGAATAACAAATTTATTTCAAAAACGTTTCGGGGATGATTTAAAATTGCAACTGACTAGTGAGTGTCGAACGTTTTTTAAAACCTACTCTAGTCAGGAATCGCGAACTAAACAGACTACCCATTTGAAATATTTCTCGTCAATGAACACGACAGTTCTCGCATGATTTTCCCCTGCCCACATTCTGTTTTTGAAGAAGCTTCCCATCACAAACAACCAGCAGGATTTAGCACTCTCTTAAAATCCTTTTGAAAATGCTTATTACAAAATAAACAAAGGATTGAACTTTTTTTAATTAAAGTGGAAATCCGTTAGTTATTTTAGACTTGATTAATTTTGCAGATGTATAGTAAAGTGATTCGCTCTATGGATAGAGTTAGCAAGAGTACCCATACCCAAAAGAATTCAAATAAATAAAAAAATTACCCCTCATATGTTAAGCAATAAATATAATTTGGCTTGTATAAACAGCAGCAACTGGAAGCAGTGGCGGATTTAAGAGAAAGGGCCCAGGCGGCAAAACTTTCGAGGGGCCCAGTTTTCAATTTACTTCAGGCATCCTTGAGGGGGGGGGGGGGTATCGTGGAATTGTATTGTAACATGAGGATGGAGGTCTCAGTGTTTATGTGACGTAGAAAAACTGTAGACATTTTTTTAACTTCCTTTTAAAACTTTGATATAAGTTAATTTTTTTAATAAAAATCACTATCTTTTTAATCGGATATTTGGTAAAATACCCGGAATAAAAGTTTTTTTTAAAAAAAAATAATAAATTAGTGTGATGCGACACGGGGAAAGGGGATGTATAAAAAAAGAAAAAATAGCGGTACGCAATAAATAAACTCTCTCTAAGAATATATTTGCTAATATTTATACACAAAATTTACAGCATTTGTTAAACAATTAATACTGATACCTCGCCTTGCTTTTTGTTCAGCAAAATTTCTATTGTAGTAGATTTGGAGTTAATTTTATGTGCAAATGATCTTTTAATATTTAGAATACTAAAATTGTTTCGAGTATCATTAACCATAGTGGAACGACGGTATTCCTTAATAATAAAACGAAAAATAATAAAACAATTCTAAATATTGTCGACGAATAAACAAAATTTTGAAATAAAAGAAACTAATATACATCTTCAGTAAAATAATTATTTATTTTATTAAAAATTTTCTTTTTCAGTTTCATCTAGTAAACTCATACCCTAAAGAATAATAAAAAAGTATGATTAAGTTAATTTCGCAAAAGAAAATTATTCTATTTATAATACCATTATTTCGGGCCGCAATTTGTAAAAAGTTTTACTAATTGAATTAACATATTTTTCAAATAGATTTTTTTATCAGTGTAATACAAGAATTAAATTGTAAAATTTCTACAACAGCATGTTACATTTAATTGCATTTAAAATACATAATATATAATATTCACTATAAAAGGTTTAGATTGGATTCCTTCCTCATTCTTCCCACGAAAAATCATTCGGAATTAAGCAAAACATATATATTTTTATGAATATTGCATTTACTTACTAGTTTTCCACAACTTCATTTTTAAAACAACAGGAATCTATGTATGATTTAATTGATTATTTTCAGCCTTTTCAAACCATCTTTTTGCGACATGTGTGGCATTATGCTGTGCCCTTTATCGCCGTGAAATACAGAATTTTATTAATTAAAAACAAAACTTAAAAATCTATTTTAAAAACAGAAACGTTTTAAATATATTTAGCTAAAATCATAAATAAAATGAAGAAATAACAGTTTTATAATTAACAAAGAAAAGTCTCCATAGCTTTTTTTATGTCAAATCGTTGTTGTTTATTTATTTGTTTTCACGTTTTAATAAAATAGAAAGGTTTACTTACTTAATTAGTATAATTAATTTGTTCCTTTTTTAAAAAAGAAGAACTTTATGAAAAATCGTTTTTACAAACATATAAAGAGCTACTTTTGGTTATGGGTGAGGGTCGGAAAATTGTTAGTGGATGTGGACACTTGTCCCACCTTTTTTCACCCCTCGGACTTTCGAAGCACTGATTTGCTAATACTTTAAGATAAGAATTCCTGCGTACATCTACTTCCGCCCGACCCCCACAGGCTAACTTTCCTTTCAACTTCGGCCCCTATAGGGGCAAGTTTTAAGCCGTCCTTACCCTGGTCCTTACATGGGTCATTCACAATGGGGGGATCATCAATCACCTAAAATCGACTGTCCAAAGGGAGCCAGTAAATTACAAACAAATGGTGACGAATTCCCAGCTTTGGTCAGTGCTTTGGTGGCCCTTACCAGATGATGTCTTGATGCGCTAGCTACCGATATGGTTGATCGACTAACACCTGGTGTAGGCATTTTTCAAAAGACGCACGGCTGTTATAGGAAGAATAGGGTCATTTGACTAATGTACAAGTTGTCTTCGATTGGAATCAGTTGAGAAAGGAACTCCTTGTCCTCCTGTACCTTTCAAAGCAAAATCTCTCCCCCCCCCCCCCTTCTCCTCTCCACTTTAAAACACGTTTAGAAAAAATAAGGAGCGCTTCCTTTCGAAGGCCTTTTTGTAGGAATTCTCTACGATTTGTATTTTAATTAAGTTTATTTGTTTTTTAAAAGAAAAGGCAAATAGTATAATATTAGGGGGGCTGAGCCCCTTCAAACTATTTCTTGGGAGGGCTCAAACCCCCCCCCCCCCTATAAAAAGAATCCCTTACCTTTTTTTTTTTTAAAAGATTGAGCTTAGACATTTAAGAACAGGCGTCTCATTTATTTACAAGAAATGTTTTCATACATATAATATATAGTACAGACAACCAAAATATGTTTGTAGCTTAAGTTTTTAAAATAACAATTTCAACACAGGCCCACAAAGCCCATTGTTAGGGTCCCAAACATTTTAAGATCGCCAAAATTATTCTTACTAAACTGAAATCTTCAATGAAATATTTAAAAATAAATGTTAAATTCTAAGTCGAACTTTTATCTATTTTTGCTCTTTGGGATTTCATTTAATGTACATATGAGCTTTAAAGGAAATACTTCCCTAGGTTTTGTAGTACGAGATGTCAGTTTATATATTTAACTTTTTAATGTCTTTAACTCCAAGATTTGCTTGGGCCACGAGCGATATAAGGCAAAATCGGCGATATCGATAAATACAGATAAAAACGCTAAATGATTAACCAATTGTTTCATTACGCGCTGTAAATTATCTAAAGAGACAGCGCCCAATTTATAACTTGAAGAAAAACCCGCTTTACAGAAAATGTGTTGGAAAAGTATTAAAAAGTAACTGAATGTTCCAAATCTTTTTATTTCTGTATGTGTAAACTCCTCCTAACTTTCGAACAGATTAAACGACGCAATAAGGCATAAGCGATGATTTTAACACAGGTTTTATGTAAATTTTTTGCACACCACGTTAGAGAAGTTAAATGGTTTTATAGTATATATGGGATCATGACCACAATTAGGGGTGGGAGCAACGCTCCAACAAGAAAACTCTACCTTTTTTTTTTAATTCTAAAATAATTTGTTATTATTTAATTTTTATTTAGATCTTAAAATCTAGTAAAAATATTATAAATCTTAAATCTATATTATAGTTCATGGTCTCCCGCTGCTACAGGGCCCTGCGTCTGCTAAGGCGCCAGACGCAGGGCCCCGTGTTTGCTTGTATATGATGTGAGGGCTTCTATGAAATATGAAGTTAAGAGCTATCTCCACAGGACTTTTCGGTAACCGGGTCCTGCAAAGAGTAGTGGGCCCCGGTCAGTTGAAGAAGGGCCCTTATCTATTCGTATGAGAAAGGTTAAGGGAAGCCATACAGAAAAAAAACTGTGAAATATTTAATAAAATATGCAAAATAAATTGAAGAATTATTTATTTTCCTGTTCTTTTTTCATTTCTGGAGTCAAGGGGGCCCCCAAATGAACTTAAGGCAAGGGGGCCCAGGCGGCAACTGTCCATTTGCCGCCTGCTAAATCCGCCACTGACTGGAAGATATTTATCAAATTTGGTTTTTGTGCTATAATCAGTTCTTGAGATATTGCGTTTACGAACACTAAACAGACTAATTTCTATAAAACATTTTTTTTGGATGAGGGAGACACCTACACTCAATATACATTCATGTAAAGCGGTAGGTCCATAGATGAATAGATCTTGTGCGAATAGATGACCAATGAACATATGCGTTTTTGTCATTAAATATCTCTTCTTATGTTTCATAGTATGACAATTGTATTAATTGAGTAACCATTTATTGACTTTTGTCCTTCTAAGTTAGACTCCTCTTACCCTTCCCTACTTTGTGTGTTTGTGTAAGAAAGACCCAAGGATTCGATGCAAACCAACTCTTTATTAAACATATTTTAAGCAAGTTTCTTTTATAAAATAAAATTTGTTACGTTATGATCCGTTTCACCCCCTCCCCTTCTCACATTATTCACACCTCGCACAATCAAGCCGAGCAGACTCCTTTCTTTCCTATAGGTGCGTGACGTAATATATGAACGGTCCTTTCCGTAACGATAAAAGTTATTTTTAATTCATAAACTCAAACGGCGGCCGTCTCGGTAGATCGATATTAAAGTTGCTCACGTATCATTATATTTTACAGTATTACGTATAAAAAAAACAGTAACAATTGAAGTTTCAGATCAGAAAATGTGGAGCAAACATTCAAAATGTGGTTTATTCAAAATTTATAAAAATTAGATTATTATATCACTGAAATTCCATCCGAATTTTAATCGAACTAAACTATTTTACTCGTCCGCAACACGCATTGTTCCATTGAAATTAACTTTGTAAAGATTGGAAACCGTAGACGAGTCAATGCATTCAGGGAAAGTTAATTGCGCGTTTACCTACAAACCCCTTAATGTGACATGTTTGCTCTTCTTATTTTTTTCTAATGTAAATAAAAAATGCTGCCGTTGTAACAACATGTAGGGAGCCGAAGGAGCGTTAGCTAGCTAGTAGGGAAAGGAACTCAGTAGTCCCTTATTTAATAGAATTACTTCGTAGAAATATTAAAATATATTTTTTCTTTGATGCAACGCCTTTGATAGCGTGGCGTTAGCGTTTTCCCCACCCCTCCCCCTCAATATTACGTGACCGCGACGCTAAAAAAAATACAGTTGTTAAATGCTTTATAATACACCCAATATTTTTTGTTTTTCTGTAGTCCATTTCATTAAAAATATAATTTTAATTGTTTTTTAACATAAATAATATACAAATGTCATTCGATTATTTATAATACTAACGACAATTTAGTACCAACCGTTTTCCCCGTATAAAATTGTGTACTATACCCCCCCCCCCTTCTTATTTAATCGATTTTGTACAGGAACGTGTCCGTATCAATAACTGTTGGTGTATTCGAGGAAATTTTAATCCTCAACTAAATAATAATGAAAGATTGCATTGGCACCGGAACCGGTATGGCAGTTGCCTTACCTACATTCAAATAATGTGTATTAAAAAATATTCCAGAAAAAAGTATGTAATGTCATTTGGAACAAAATGTTAGTTTTTCCTGCCATAGCTCTTTGAAATAACTTCCGGTGCTACTGATGAGTTGCCATTTTACACAGTTCACATCGCGAAATTCCGCTGTTTTTACTGTAACTTTTTTCGTAACTGAACATTTTCAAAAGCTAGAAGACCACTCACACACTTTCACCACCCCACTTTCGAACTACGGGTGGTCACATTAAGGGGTTGACCTCCGTGACTTGTCTTCTATCCCCAGACCATTATAAATCTTTTTTAATGGCCGTACCACGTACCACCTCGGGACGGGGATTCTCTTGGCTAGGAAAGAAAATACAGGAATCTTTTTAAAGGAGAATGCGAGCGTGATACATTAGAAAGATAAGCAACGTCAAAAAAACACGTGGGCGATCAATGGGACGATTCCCCCAAACTCCCCCTCCCCCCTTGTTTTTTAGCACCTGCATCCTGTGGTCGACTCTGTGGTATATATTCTTTGGTCCGGTGGTCGATAAACAGTGTTCGCAAATGTTTTAATGAGCAGTCGAAAAGACCCCACTCATAAATATTCTCTCCCAGTTCCCAACCCCCTGAAAACAACAACTTTCTCCGATTCACAAGAAACGTAAGACACACCCCTCACATACAAACAAATGTCCTCCAAGGCCGGATGTGGATTTTTCTCTAGGAAAACTTGCAACACGTTTTATAGCGGGACCTGAAGTTTCTATAAGGTATATGAAGTTTCTTGTTTTAGAGACAGACCCCAACTGTATTTTAGCTAGGCCATTATATAAAAATAATCTATACATGAAAATTTTTATTGTTATTGCAATTTTTTCAAATATTTATGCTAACCCTTTAATAAATTTTATTTTTGAGTTGTATAGTAATCTCTTAATATGCGTGGAAAAAAATGTTTTTGTGTTTTCGACTATATTGTTTTAAGAAATAGGGCTCCCTTGGCGATGCTGTCAATTAAAAAAAAATCAAGCCATGTTTGTTAGCAATAAAAATTAGTTTGAAAAAATATTAACAGAAAAAAAAAGAGAAATGGATGTTTTATTGGAAATTATACAATTATAAATTCGGATTTCAAAATAAGATAATTGAGTAAATTTCATGCTTTCAAGGAAAGGTAAGAAATATTATATTATTTATTTGTCCTTTTTTAATAATTGGTTTTTACAAGTGCATTTTACTAGTTACACTTTATTTGAACACTTAGTATAATGCAATCTATTCTTTAACATGTTGTTAAAATGAGGGGTTAAGTTCTGCTTCGATATTTTTTGACCAATTTTAAATATTTAATTTTGTCAAATTCTAAGATTGGAACAATTATATGCTTCAATTTTATCTGTATAAAAATATTCTCTTTTTGTAATGTACTATTTTAATATTTAATTTAAATATTATATTTTCGTTGCCTAGTGTTTTGCAAATATATTTGTATGCCGACAAAAAAAGAAAATTTCAGAAGACATTGTGCAATTTTTGTTTGTCTTGACAATAAAATTATATTCATTTATTTAAATACACATCCACCTGAGCTAGTTAAATATACGTTGATATTTTTATACAGATAAAATTAACCAAAATATCGCATTTAAAATATGACAATGCATAATAATTTTAATGAATAAAAATGACACCAATTCACACACTTTTCTTCTTTTCTAACAAAATTTGCAGAAAAAATATAATTTGTCTACATCTTAAAGAAATCCTACTTATTAAGCTATTGTGTATAAAAATACAAGGGTAGATTTCTTAACTAACCTTTAACTCGACCTTCCGGCATTTCATCTGTTTATAAACTTGTTTGTTACGCAGTCACGACCAAACGCGTTATTCATTTTTTTTTCAAATTTCGCTGAATGTTCCATGAAGTCATTAAAATCGATGCATATGGATTTTTTCTGCTTTTTGGTCGCGAGACTACTGTTAACTAATTACTAGTATTAATGTTTAAAGCAATTGTGAATCAAAAATCTTGAATATATTATCTAAAACATTGAAATGTATATTTATCAAACACTATAAATTCCCCGTGTTTTTGTTTGAATTTATTATTTAAGACCAGGTTAATATAATTCTAATTTAATGGTAGATATTACTAATGCATTGCATTTTGGAATATCGTAATGTACGATATTCCGATATATATTTTATAGAAGGCGTACAACCTTAAAATTAAACTATAAATACAATAATAATTTAGGAGAAAGGTTAATTGATTGATGGATTATCGGTAACACTAAATGAAGAAGTTATCATGTAAATCGGGAATAGTTAATGAAATATGGGATAAAACATATTTGTAATAAAGTTACGCATTTTTTGGTAGTTAATATTGTGAACAAATAAATTAAATTTGTGCATATACAAAGTTCTTTGTTGTATCACAAGTAAACTTCGTGAATGAGCGATTTGTAGTGTGTCCACTTTCTAAACAATTCTGATGAATTTGGCACCCCATGGCATATCCATTCCAGAATTAAAAGTTCAAGAGTATTGCAAAAGATTAAAAAAAATTAAACATTATTGTTAAAACAGGACTATTTAATTCGAAAATTAAATTTAAATTGTGCGCTAAACGAAAATTACTCGTTGTATTAGTTTTACATGGATTTGAAATGCACGTCACCTTTTCAGAAATAACACTTTAAAATATTTTCCCTCTGAGATATAGGGAGCAATTATAATTTTTTTTGTAAAGCATTAAATAAGAATTGACAACAAAGAAATCCCCAACTTCACCACGGGTGACATTTCTTGGGAGGGGATTAGGGGGCAGTGATTAGGGTACGAAACATCTTGTACGTAAGCCCAGAGGTGGATGTAAATTCTCCAGACTCCGTTGTAATACAAAACGGAATTGAATCGCCCCTGGGGTAATAAAATACTCGATAGAGATAACAAGCATTCGAAAAGGGGTCTTCTCTCTCAGGAAAATCATCATCTTTTAAAGAGCACTCCAAACAGAAAGAACGATAAATAGACTTTTCAACAAGAAAATGCAGATGCCCAACCGTCAGCCACAATATCAAGTGTCAAATTTATGGCAGTGGGAGAGGTCATCAGGTCGGTGGAGAACCGAGGGGGGAATTACACACCTTCTCATAATAGTGGGTGGTGTTGAATCCGTATTCGGTCTGTGATACGGTTAAGTACTGTTACAAGGGGAAAAAATAACGTTTCCCTTTCTCCGCATCTTTTTTTTTTTATTTAAAAAAGTCTCTGAAAAATACGGAAAATGTGAAACATAATAAAATTCAAAATCTGTCGTTCATACTCAGAAAAATGCATCAAGAGAAGTGGTGAGTCCCAAAGAAATTTTAATAACTACCCTTTTCCCTGTTTATAAGTCATTTACTAAATTTTTTTTAGATATTACTAATAAAAATAGTTTGTGTGTTGATTTGCTATCTATCTATTGCAAAAGTATTTTTTTAATTATTTTTTATTTATTGACCATTATTTCTATTAATCAAACCAATTTTACTAAATTATTCATGTTTTGTGTCAAATCATGCAATTGTTGATAATGGACAATTCCCACATTTTTTTTTTATTTTTTTATTCAATTCGGACAACCGAAAAAGAGTCATCCATCGCAAAATTTTCACTTTCTGATTCGTATTTATTTTTTTATACGACTTCAAAGTTGGTCTTTTTAAAAGGGCGCGAAATCAGGCCAGAAGCGCGCGAAGAGGCTGTGACGTACCAATATCCTAAACACCCGCGGCGAAGGAGAAACCGAGACACCTGGCACATGATCTTCGCTGGGTCTCGGGCGGAAGAAGCGAACCACACCGCCGCGACATTTGCAGCATATCTTCCCTTATAGTCCAAAAACTGTGTAGAGATTTTGGCTCAATAAAGACAAGTTGTAGCGATTACGTACAAATAAATTTAATATAACGTACACAATATATCTTTGCAATTGGGGAGCCGAACATTCAAAACGTGTTTTGTTATATAAGGCGAATTGTGGGGAAACGCAGATAACTTTTTCTAAATGCATTTATTGGTTCTTGAATATCTTCACAAAAAATTCCATTTTGACAAAATTTGTTTCAGGCGAATAAAATAGGTTAGTTCTGTAGAAAATTTGAAGGCGAATTCGGGGGTGCAATAATTTCATTTTCGGATATTTTGGACAAAACTTGAATGGTTGCTTCTCAATTTTGCATCAGCAACTCAAAAAGTTCCAAACAAAGCCCCGTACAGTTGCACAAAATACGTGTTCATATCCTGATGAACTCTAGTATAACAACTACAATGTATCAGTGACTCACTGATAGTATTCGGATAACTGCGTCAGAAAATGCTTACATTAAAGAATGATTCTGAACAGCAGTCATGCATCCACGCAGCCGATTATCTATTCTATTTGCAAACCAAGATCAAAATTCGCAATTCATTCAAAAGTCAAGTATTAAAAGTTATCTCTTAAATATAGGAAAAAAAAATCCAACTACATGTAAATTATGCAGCAAACAATTTGGAAATAAGTCAAAGCTCCCTTGTTAATTCATGCAGGAAAAACGCTGCACAAATGTGATGTATGCAGTAAAAAATTTATTCTTCGGGATCCTATCTCAAGCGCCACCTTTTTGTGCATACAGGTGAAAAACCACATTCGTGAAGTATGCAACAAACATTTTACTAGAAGATTCAAACTCAAGCAGCACTTTCTCTTGCATACAGGAAAAAAACCACACTCGTGCGAAGTATGCAACAAACAATTTGAAAATAAGTCGAATCTCAAAGCTCACTTGTTAGTTCATGCAGGAAAAAAACTGCATAAATGTCAAGTGTGCAACAAGCAATTTACTCGGCTCTGACCTCATGCGGCCAGAGACTGATTTACGGCAGGGCATTCGGGGCACTTGCCCAGGGCCCCCATTTTAAGGGGGCCCCTAAAAATAATTTAAAATCTAAATATATGTGAAATAATTCAAAATAAATTTACTAAAGAATTCTTTTTAAATCAAATAAATTTAGTTTAATTAAAATTTTATAAATTAATTGTTAATTTTTTTTTGCAAAACTTCTACTTTTTTATTCAATTGAAGCAATATAACTTTTTTGGCACGTTCAGACGTATGTCACGTTTAAGATAAAAACTCGTCTTATAGAGCATTGCGTTAAGAATATTAAAATACAAATGCAACGTTAAAATACGCAATAAAAGTCCGTAATAATCCGGACATGTTTCGGGAGATACATCACCCTTCATCAGCGGAAAATGTAAAGTCTGTGTGTAATGAAATATAAATAAACCCAAAGAAATCTAAATTGTTGCCAAAGACTAAAAAACTAACTAAAAACTATTACAAACGGTTGGAGTTAACTATTGTGTGCCAACAAGCGGGAAACATTGGGACCGCAAACGTTTCATTGACAACCGAATCAATATTACTAAAAATATGAAACGCCTCCAGGAAGTCAAGTTCAAATGGAGATTTAGGTTTGCAAATTAAATGTGAGTTAGAAAAATTAAATATATGACCATGTTCCCAAGAGTGCTTGGCAATGGAGGACTTCTTTATTTCTTGTTTAACAGTATGTGCTTGGTGCTCCTTGATACGAAATCTTAATGCTCTCCTTGTTTGACCAATATATGACATGCCACATTGACATGAAATACTGTATATGCCCCAGTTATTAAGATCGTCAATAGGGTCTTTAAGTTGTGTGAACGTGATCTTATTGATAGGTGAAAATATGGAACGTATGTCGAACCTACCGAGAATTTTAGAAATTTGATGGCTGATCTGGGGATAATATGGTAAAACAACTAAAGACTTAGATCGCTCAGATAGACTAGAATTTTTAAATGGATTTTTAAGTTTATGTAGGGCCTTATCAACGACGTTGGGTGATAACCCAAGATTTCGTATCAAGGAGCACCAAGCACATACTGTTAAACAAGAAATAAAGAAGTCCTCCATTGCCAAGCACTCTTGGGAACATGGTCATATATTTAATTTTTCTAACTCACATTTAATTTGCAAACCTAAATCTCCATTTGAACTTGACTTCCTGGAGGCGTTTCATATTTTTAGTAATATTGATTCGGTTGTCAATGAAACGTTTGCGGTCCCAATGTTTCCCGCTTGTTGGCACACAATAGTTAACTCCAACCGTTTGTAATAGTTTTTAGTTAGTTTTTTAGTCTTTGGCAACATTTTAGATTTCTTTGGGTTTATTTATATTTCATTACACACAGACTTTACATTTTCCGCTGATGAAGGGTGATGTATCTCCCGAAACATGTCCGGATTATTACGGACTTTTATTGCGTATTTTAACGTTGCATTTGTATTTTAGTATGTCACGTTTGTCCAAAAAACTGCCCATTGGAGCCCTTACAAAATTCAATTCATGACCAAAACCATAAACAAACCGTGTTTACTAATTTAAAGCAGATTTTTTGTTTATGGATACTTTTTTACTATTCTAAATGTCCTTATATTGTAACTATGAGGGATTTGTAGCTATGATGCGAGTGGAATATACGAATCTGGCTCAAATAAAATGAAGCTAAAAGGGAAGGAAGAACAGAACCAGAAATGTATGAAGAAACCCTGTTGAAACATTGAGAGACCATTAATGTTAATTCAAATTCTCAGATTAAAAAAAAAAAATTAGTTTAACAAAAAAACAATTTTGCTGTATTTACATTTGCATTAAAGCTGATTGATTACACCCTGTTGCATTATGTGATTATACATAAATTTAGCAGTTTTATTTTGAGCTATGTCAAGGGGCCCCCTAATTTTCTTTTGCCCTGGGCCCCGAAGCTTGTAAGTCGGTCCCTGCATGCGGCACCTGTTCTTGCATACTGGAGAAACGCAGCACAAATGTGAAGTATGCAGTAAAATATTTACTCTCTAAAATCCTATCTCAAAGCAACACCTTTTTGTGCATACAGGAAAAAAGCTAATTTCTTGTGAAGTATGCAACAAACAATTTACTTCTGTATTCGATCTCAAGCGCCACCTTTTTGTGCATAGAGGTGAAAAACCACACTCATGTGAAGTATGCAACAAACATTTTACTCGTAGATTCACTCTCAAGCAGCACTTTCTTTTGTATACAGGAGAAAAGCCGCTCTCATGTGAAGTATGCAACAAACGATTTGCTGATGGATTCAATCTCAAGCAGCACCATAAACTTGTTGATTGATGGAAATAAGATTACCGTCAACTATTAAGCATGTGTGTGGTGTTTTTTTCAGGAAAGAAAATTAACTTCAAACTTTATGCCCTCTATCAAATGCAGTAATATGGAAAATAACGTCGAACTTAAATGTTAGATGATATATTTAAATGATAATTATAAAGTTATATTAGAAAAACATGCAAACGGTGAATACACAGGTCTCACATTAACAACAAATGCCGATTTAGAACGGACCTATATTTTATATTTAGCATATAATATCCGAAACAAAGGAATCGAATAGGTCAAGAAATTTTTTATGTTTGACATTCACTACAAAGGTAAAGAACGTATGCAATATTAATTATTTAGTGTGTTAAATTGTTTTAACTTTATGGTGTCAAAATTCGCATTTTTTTCAACCATCATCAATCTCCAAATACAAGAAACGGTCATCGGGTGTTTAGAGTATTCGTACGTCATAATCGGAGCAGCCAATAAGGGAGCGATTCGAGAAGGAGTCAAATTTTGCGATTTTCCTTTCGTTATACTTAACAAAGTAATTTTTTTTGGTGATTATCATGTGGATATTTGAAATCAGCATGGTTTTCTCATTTAAAAAAAGTAGTTTTTACTTATTTTTAGAAAATGTGGGAATTGTCCATTGTCATCTATATACCATTAAAAAAAAGGTTTGAATAAAAGCCCCACCCCCTTGGGGAGGGGGTAAGGAAGTGGGGGGGGGGGGTCAAAATCTCTTCTTGCCCATGTGCAAAATTTACCTTGAGCCGCCCAGATGGTTGGAGAACGTACGTCGGTCCCTCTGCCCCTTCTTTTCATGCTGCGACTTTTGATCCCCCTTGCACTTCTTGACAAAGGAAAACCTCTCACCCGAAGTTTCGGTGCAATTCAGCCAGGAGCACGCTTTTAAAGAGTAGGCTCTAAGGGCATACCCAATTGTCCGAGGGATTGGCAATTAAAGTAAAACTGTCATCTGTCAATTATTATCTCCGAAGAAAACGGCTAACAAAGAACAGTTTATTTCAAGAACACCTGTTTTTTCTACTTTAAGCTGGCTTTTTAAAAAGGTTGATTTCGAAGAGGGTTGCGAATCTACGTAGCCGTAGGATAGAACATATAGAGGAATCGCTTTGCATCGCATCACTACACTAGTGTTTAGGGCCTGTAAGAGGAGATCATATGAATAGACAGGTCGCTTGAAGTCAGCAATGAGACTAGTGAAGGTTCAATCGTAAAGTATCCACTATAAAATTGTGATTTTAGAAGCTAGTACCGTCAAACTTTCGAAACAACAATTGACAATTCGGAAAAGATGAGATGTTTAAAAAAATTCTTGTGATTTTTTTATTTGTGCCCTGTCTTCCTGGGTTAGTCAACTTGTATAACAACAATCTTTATATTCACCTCTTCTTTGAATTCTTCAAATTTGTGTCAATGTCTTTTATTAAAAATACACTTTAAAAATTCGAAATTTGTCTTTCAAGAACATAAAGGCAGTTTTTCAATGAAGCCTTGCATCTTTTTTATGGCTTTCTGATTGTCTTTGTTCCATTGCTCCTATTTTAAATGTGATAAAATTTTGTTCATTGGTATTCATTTGGTATCAAAATAATTTAGACAAACTCTAAGTGGAAAATATCTTTGCAACAAAATAAACTGGGGTCTAAGCTTGCAAAATTTTGATATCGATAGTTTTTCTTCAATATTTTCTTGCTTGCATAATAATGCATACACTTCACTTAAGGTCATAATAAAAAAATAGCTATTAAACTTTGCTGCATTTCCCAGTTTGTGGTTTTATAGTAGAAACAATCCATACAGTGAATAAATAGAAAAGAAGCATCAGTTTTACATTAAATTTAATGTATTTGTGATTTGCTTTTCAAATGGGGGGAGGTTAAGAAAGAGCATAGTTATTATGTATATGTAATATTATTTATGTGTTTTGAATTACAATAATAACTAAAAAAAATTGGTTTGTTTAATTGTGGAGATCCTTGAAGTTAAGTCAAAATCAGCTCATACAAAAATGTCCTTCCGTTACGATATTGATGTCCTTCCGTTACCATTAAAAAACATATAAATTAAAAACAGAGTAAAATTTTAATTGTTTCTAAAGAATAAGTGCCATAGTTAACCTTTAAATGTAAATTCATAACTTTCATATTTGCATCATTAAATATCTTTTATTCTCTCAATACTATGGCTATCATCAATTTGTCCATCACCTTTAAACTCAACCTTTTGATATGGAGTCAACTATAGCATGGCCTACCCAAATAAATCTACTCCTGCCTCGGACAACTGCAAGCCCCTCAACTGATGACCAGCATCGCAACCTGCGCCACATTTCGGACACCTGCAACACCCTGCAAATGTCCCTGGAATTCCGCTCGCGCCACACCGCTGAAGCGGTCATCGACTCGCCTCTGCACTCCGACAACGGGATGGTCGCCGCGACACACTGCCTGCGACCGCATCCCGCTACACCACCACGTTTCCGGTAACCCCCTGTTGAGACCGCGCGCCACACCAACACGTCTTGCGATCCACTGCCTGAGACTGCACACCAGTACAACCCCACATCAACACGTCTCTGGCGATCCACTGCCGAGACAGCGACATCACTCAACACAGCATTCTGGATTACCCCTTTCAACCGGCACCCTGGCAACAACACAGTCCGAATCAGTTCTTCAATCACCACTCTGGGAATCCCGTGCCGCCCCATGGGCGCAATTGCGGCACGTTCAACACACCTTCTTCCGCCCCATCACTGGCTGCCGGCGCGGTCAGCAACCCCCCGATGCCTGAATCCGGCAACACAATGCCACTCTGCATTCGGATTCACCGACCGCTCTACATCAACATCCCCCTGCATTTCAACCCCCTCCGACAGCCAGACACATCTCCAACAAGGCAAGACACATCCCTTCTCCCAAGCTTCAATCAACCACCTCTCGATGTCCAACAACACGCATCGTTCTACCAGCATACACCCGCTCACAAAACACGATATTTTTCTGTTGATTCAATGTGAAGTTATCGTGACCCAGTCTCCTAACGGAGAGACATGCCTTCCTCGCTTGTTTCTTCTTTTACGAGCGACTTCAACCCCCAATACAACTCCGTTCAGCTTCCCCACTAGCCGTGTAAACTGACACCATCGACGGAGTTCTTACAGCGGTTTTTTTCCCCCTCCCCCTTACTGGACTCACTCAGTGGGGGAACGTGATTCCTCCCTCAACAACCAGCTGTTTTTTGTTGACAAACAAGTGTGTCATTTTTAGCAGATGCTTCAAAGAGTGCATGCTTTTAAAAAGTGCTATTTTTTTTCACTCCACTGCTGCGATGTGCGCCTGCTTTTTAGTAATTGTGGAGATGTTCCTTTTACAGAAGTGCAATATAATTATTAATGACATACATATCTTAATTTTAATGGTATACTTTAAATTTTAAAACAGTGTATTTAATGCCTATATTTTTGTATATCTTCCATAACAAATGCTTTAATTTCCCTCATGCGCCATTTCTTTGCACTTCTGCCATTTCAATTCTCTGCAACTCCAGCCACTGCTCTATTGTTTCGAAGTATGTCACTTCTAGAAGGGGAATATGCAGCGTCTGGAGTTCATTCAACCTTCTTTCTCTACCATACAATTCCTGGAAAGAATTTCCACTTCAGTGATGTTTACACCAGGAGCCAATCACACAGCTCCAGCGCATCAGGCCCACGCAGGGGACGAACCGAATGCGAATAACGCTGACGGAGAGAAAGACATTCCACCGAACTCTCTGCACGCTCTTTCAGAGTGCTGCGCATCCTAACTGTAATGCCATAGTTAACCTTTAAATGTAAATTCATAACTTTCATATTTGCATCATTAAATATCTTTTATTCTCTCAATACTATGGCTATCATCAATTTGTTCATCACCTTTAACCTCAACCTTCTGATATGGAGTCAACTATAGCGTGGCCTACCCAAATAAATCCGCCCCACGCAAATTATACAAAGAATTATTTCATCATGAAATCCAATAATACACCATCCAACAAATCAAAGAAAATAGTTGTTCTGAAATAAACTGATTTGACTCCAAAGCCAAACTTTCCTTTTCAAACTTTGTCCGACTAAAACTGTACTACATCTGTATTTGCATCGAACTGAATCAAATTCACTGGCTAAATGTAGTTTTCTAGTCTAGTAGTTCTAGGAAAGGTAGACCTCACGACCAAAATAAAAAAAAATTAAAAATCATATACATCGTTTTTATTAACTTCAAGGAACAATTTGAAAATAATCGAACCACGCGTTTGGTCGTAACTGTGCAACAAACAAATTTATAAACAGACGAAATGTCGAGATAAAACAGAGCCCTCGCTAACGGTCGGTCAATAATTTATTGTGTTTTAAGGGAGGAAATTGTTGAGGAATTGCTATATATATATATATATATATATATATAATTCAAATGGGAAAAAAAGGCAGGGCATCGTTTTCGATAGTTAGATTTCAAACCGACTCACACTCCATCCTATACTATCGAACACTAAGTATACCTATTTAGAAATTATTTCTTGAGATATTTTATTTAATGAAACACGTGCAATTGAACTGATGAGTGAAAAAAAATGTGGACTCATGGAATCCCAAAACATGTAGCAGTAGTGAAAACACAAGTATTATTATTATTAAAGTAATACTTATTTTTAATTTCATATACCAGAAGGTAATACAAATTTAAAATGTGCAAGCAAAACCATATGAACCGAGTACGGCTAGATTTTTTTTTTATTTGAGCGCGTAATAGTGTTAATAGTTTTTGAAATGTATTTTTGCATTATAAGATGAACAAAAATATTCACTTACTTCAATATAGTTCTTTAGATAGTTGACTAAAAGTCTAGTTTCCGTAACTATCGGAACACTAGTTATTTTGAACAGAAACTTCAAATGACGAATTGGACTTGACTACTTGAATATTTAATCTTTGAATAATAATATTTATTCTTTGATTTACGTATGGATTTCTTTCACCCTTTACCTTTTAGCGAGGACTTGATAGCAGGAATTATGATCTTGCTATAGGATCTTTCGAAGGAGAGGAAAATTCCACCATGGGGTAGTAGGGCATATCTTTGCCGGTGTTCACTCTAGAAATAAAAAGGGGCAGGGCGGTATTGGCAGTAAAAGGGCACCCCGTGTTTGAAAAGGCATTTCTTGTTTTTAAAAAGGCACTTTGAAAAACTGAACCGTGACTGAACAAAAAAAAAGTTCCGATTTATTGGCTGACATTGCTATACAACTGCATGTTGTTGGGCTATAGTTGACGGTTCCGGGCTAATCTCGAAGGAAAGACCCGTACAAAATTGGTGTCTCTTTATGATATTACTTAAAATCCATAATTTGGCATTTAAAAATTAGTGTTTTCCCTAAAAGCCTAATCTGTAAGTAGCCCTAATACAAAACCCTTTACAAAACTGATAAAAAGGCTACTTAAATCCAAAATTTGGTAATAAAATGCCTAGTCTTGCAACTTCGTCAAAACCGTTTTCACTTTAAAAAAAAAAAACAGAAAAAAAACTTAGCACTTCATATGCAGGCACATGCAACTAATAGGATTCATGGAATGCCCTGTGCCGACATTACCGCAGAATCATCGCGATTTCGCAACACGGGTAGTTAAAAATGAGTTTCTACTGTCATAATTAATTTAATTTCCATTTACACACAAAAAAAAAATTAATCGATGCCTTTTTTAAAGACAGCTGACTGAAAACAGTAAGGTTTGCCTTGGTTAATTAACGTCGCATTAGAGCTGTACAGTCCAAAGTCTCGACGTCTATTGAAGGCGTTGGGTGCCAGGTCAGGTGTTGTCCTCGTCATCTGACCATGGTTAAAAAATACGAGGCATTGTTCCCTGGTCTTTCCTTCGAGATAGGCCCCGAACCGTCACCAATAGCCCACTGTGCAGCTCTAGTGTGACGTTAATTAACCAAAACTACTGCACATCCATCATCTGACCATAGTTCAGAAATACGAGGCAGTGTTCCCCGGGTCTTTCCGTTGAGATAGACCTAGAACAGTCCCAATAGCCCAATGTGCAGATGTTATGCGACGTAAATCCAACCAATTGACCAAAACCACTACAAAACGATTCCACAATACTACCAACCACAAGCCACGTAAGATCTCACTCACGATATCAATCCCAAGAGTACGTCACTTCCTGTGAGAACGATTCCAGCGTGGAATGATTCCAACGAGATCATGCTAAGGCCCCTGGCCCAGGGGCCCTAGCATCATCTCGGCGGAATCGTTCCACGTTGGGATCGATCTCACAGGAAGTGACGTTTGACGATATCAATCCCAAGAGTGAGATCTTACGCGGCTCGTGGTTGGTTGTGGGATTGGCTCTTGGGATTGTATTGTGGAATCGTTTTGTAGTGGTTTCGGTCAATTGGTTGGATTTACGTCGCATTACAGCTGCAAATTGGGCCATTGGGACTGTTCTAGGTCTATCTCGAAGGAAAGACCAGGGAACGATGCCTCGTATTTTTGAACCATGGTCAGATGACGAGGATGTGCAGTGGCAGTTCTGATGAATAAAAACATTCTTTTATAATTTACAAGTGAAAAAAAATACAATATTACACATTAGATAGTAAAATATAGTTTTTTATAAATATATAATGCAATTATAGTTTTTTATAAATATCTATAACAAAAAATTTGTTATTTATCGTTTATATATTTAGATATTAATAAACTAAGGAATGTCTTCTGCCAGACAGTTTTGTATGGTTACCCTAGTCATTTTTTTTTTTTTTTAGTTTTCCTGGGTCTCCGTGGCCGAGCGGTTAAAGGCGTCAGCTGGGAATTCGAATATTCCTGGTTCGAACCTTAGCGATGGACTTGACAAAGAAAAGTAAAAAGTAGTGATCGTAGGATTGCCAGCTTCACTACAAAATACTAGAAAAGTCGTCCAGAAAATCCGTAAAAATTAACGGCGTGTATACGGGACTGGTGCACGATAAATCTGATCGGGATCCAAAGTTTCGACATCTATTGAAGGCGTTGGGTGCCAGTTCAGGTGTTTCCTCGTCATCTGACCACGTTCTAAAATAGCGAGGTGCATGTATAAATGTGTATGTGTTCCTAGGTCTTTCCTTCGAGATAGACCCCGAACAGTCGCCAATAGCCCACTGTTTAGCTCTAATGCGACGTTAATTAACAAAAAAAACCAAAAAATCCTTCGGTTTTGGCGGAATGGTTGGTTGTTTAAAAAACATTGCACTAGAGCTGTACAGTGGGCTATTGGTGACGGTTCGGGGCCTATCTCGAAGGAAAGACCAGGGAACGATGCCCTCGTATTTTTTAACCATGGTCAGATGACGAGGCCAACACCTGAGATGGCACCCGACGCAACCTCAATTGGCGTCAGGACATCGGATCCCCGATCAGATTTATCGTGTAACAGTCCCGTATACTCGCCAGTATAATTTGCTGGATGCTCTGGATGACTTTCTAGTATTTTTGTAGCGAAACTGGCAATTCACCGATCGCATCTCACTACTTCTTTACTTTTCTTTGTTAAGTCCATCGCATGCGTTCGAACTAGCAATCCTCTGATTACTAGCTAAACTTTATCCAAAAGTTCTGATGGGAATCCATAACTGTAAGCTTGACGTTCTGTCCACTCGAACACTACGGAGCGGGATGTTACAGATATTTGGTTGGTTTGGTTAGTTAACGTCGCGCTAGAGCTATATTATGGGCTATTGGCGACGGTTCGGGGCCCATGCTTCGTATTTTTGAACCATGGTCAGATGATGATCAGTTATTTCGATACAAAGAAGATAGTCAGAATGATGTTGCGGCATATTATATTATAGTTAGGTTTACCATAATTTATTTTAGTAAAATTCGGAAAGTGTAATAATTCCTTACTAACTACCCTCTTTCCTAAAACAAGCACGGAGTTTGAGTGAGCTCAGACGTGAATTTGAAATAAAAACTGTTCGGACGAAATCCGGTTGTATCGTGACCCAAATTTTAGTACAAAAATTATTATCTAATATTTAAAAATGAAACCTGTTGCATATGGTACACACTATTTTGTTCGAAAACATTACAAATTGTGTGATCATTTTCACTTTTGTATGATGTTCTGTTATAATATTTTAACTATTTATAATGTATCGTATTTACTCATTACGCTTAAGCATATTGCACACTAAAAACATAATTTTATTGCTTCTGTAACAAATATCATAAAATTCTATTAAAACGCATTAATTAAGGACACTAGTATTATTTTGCAAGTATTTATTATAATATATATAAACAGTTCCATAATAAAATAACATATATTAACGAAGTATTCCAATTTTTTTTACTAAATACATAATTATTTTAAATCAAAAATTAATTTCCGTATCTACTAATTTTCATTTAAGTAATTTTGATTTTTTTTTAAATATTGATCCAGATATAATATAAATGTTATTTTTTTTTTTAAATTTACTTAAGTATTTCTTTCATTTGTAATAGGTTTTTTTTTAAAAAATGTTTCTTTTATTGTACCTTGTACATAGCTAAATATTAAATTTATTAACTATGTTATATGTTCCTGATTAAAATGTATTTCTTCTCAATGCATAAAAAGAGGCATTTTATGCCACAAAATAAAAAAAAAACTTAGGTCATCGGCAACGCCGGGCTACATGACTAAGTTGAAAATGATTCATCTAAAAATGAACAGAATAATGAAAACTACAAAAGATAGCTTTTAGCTTGAAATCTCGATGGAAATCTCTTGGATTTTCTCGAATCTCGATCCCACCTAGTCGGAAATCTGTTAAAAACGATCCCACCTACTGTTGGAAAAGATCCCACCTAGTCATTGAATCGTGGGATCTATCTCAATCGAGACATCGTATTGACCATGCGCAGTGAAAGAAAGTGACGCATTTCCGGTCGTCATCAAACACTTGACCTATCGTGAAAGGGCTTTTATTGAGATTGCGATAAGAAAAGCGCGCGAAAACGATCTCGCATTCGAAGTCACTTTACAATCCCAACTCTTTCGGTCGGCATCTCAAAGGAAATATCACGTGACCTTTCGATTCCAACAGAAAGTCTTGATATCTCGAGATGATGCTAGGGCCCCAGGGGCCCTAGCATGATCTCCGCGGAATCGTTCCACGTTGGAATCGATCTCACAGGAAGTGACGTTTGACGATATCAATCCCAAGAGTGAGATCTTACGCGGCTCGTGGTTGGTTGTGGGATTGGCTCTTGGGATTGTATTGTGGAATCGTTTTGCAGTGGTTTTGGTCAATTGGTTGGATTTAAGTCGCATTACAGTTGCACATTGGACTATTGGGACTGTTCTAGGTATATCTCAACGGAAAGACCCGGGAACACTGCCTCGTATTTCTGAACTATGGTCAGATGATGGATGTGCAGTAGTTTTGGTTAATTAACGTCACACTAGAGCTGCACAGTGGGCTATTGGTGACGGTTCGGGGCCTATCTGGAAGGAAAGACCAGGGAACGATGCTCTCGTATTTTTTAACCATGGTCAGATAACGAGGCCAACACCTGAGCTGGCACCCGACGCAACCTCAATTGGCGTCAGGACATCGGACCCCCGATCAGATTTATTGTGTACCAGTCCCGTATTCTCGCCACAATAATTTGTTAACAATTTGCACAATAACTTTATCCAAAAGTTTTGATGGGAATCTATAACTGTGAGCTTGACGTTCTTACCTCTCGAAACACTACGGTTGGTTTGGTTGGTTTGTTAATTAACGTCGCACTAGAGCTGCACAGTGGGCTATTGGCGACGGTTCGGGGTCAATCTCGAAGAAAAGACCCGGGAACACATACACATTCACACACATTCATACATGCACCTCGTTATTTTAGAACCATGGTCAGATGACGAGGAAACACCTGAACTGGCACCCAACACCTTCAATAGACGTCGGGACTTTGGACCCCGATCAGATTTATCGTGCACCAGTCCCGTATACACGCCAGTATAATTTGTTGGATATTCTGGACGACTTTCTAGTAATTTTGTAGCGAAGCTGGCAACCCTCCGATCGCAAGATCACTACTTTTTTACTTTTCTGTGTCAAGTCCATTTCCCAGATTCGAACCACCAATCCTCTGATTAGTAGCTGAACGCCTTACCAACTGAGCAACTGGGGCTCCGAAACACTACGGAGAGGGCTGTTACAGATATTTGGTTGGTTTGGTTAGTTAACGTCGCGCTAGAGCTATATTATGGGCTATTGGCGACGGTTCGGGGCCTATGCTTCGTATTTTTGAACCATGGTCAGATGATGATCAGTTATTTCGATACAAAGATAGTCAGAATGATGTTGCGGCATATTATATTATAGTTAGGTTTATCATAATTTATTTTAGTAAAATTCGGAAAGTGTACTAATTCCTTACTAACTACCCTCTTTCCTAAAACAAGCACGGAGTTTGAGTGAGCTCAGACGTGAACTTGAAATAAAAACTGTTCGGACGAAATCCGGTTGTATCGTGACCCAAATTTTAGTACAAAAATTATTATCTAATATTTAAAACTGAAACCTGTTGCATATGGTACACACTATTTTGTTCGAAAACATTACAAATTGTGTGATCATTTTCACTTTTGTACGATGTTCTGCTATAATATTTTAACTATTTATATTGTATCCTATTTACTCATTACGCTTAACATATTGTATACTAAAAATATAATTTTATTTCTTCCATAACAAATACATAAAATTATATTAAAACGCCTTAATTAAGGACAATAGTATTATTTTGCAAGTATTTATTATAATATTTATATAAACAGTTTCATAATAAAATTACATATTTTCACGAAGTATTCCAATTTTTTTTACTAAATACATAATTATTCTAAATCAAAAATTAATTTCCGTATCTACTAATTTTCATTTAAGTAATTTTGATTTTTTTTTTTAATATTGATCCAGATATAATATAAATGTTATTTTTTTTCAAAATTTACTTAAGTATTTCTTTCATTTGTAATAGTTTTTTTTTTTTAAAAAAAGTTTCTTTTATTGTACCTTGTACATAGCTAAATATTAAATTTATTAACTATGTTATATCTTCCTGATTAAAATGTATTTCTTCTCAATGCATAAAAAGAGGCAATTTATGCCACAAAATAAAAATATATATATTTTTCAAACTTAGGTCATCGGCAACGCCGGGCTACATGACTAAGTTGAAAATGATTCATCTAAAACTGAACAGAATAATGAAAACTACAAAAGATAGCTTTTAGCTTGAAATCTCGATGGAAATCTCTTGGATTTTCTCGAATCTCGATCCCACCTAGTCGGAAATCTGTTAGAAACGATCCCACCTACTGTTGGAAAAGATCCCAACTAGTCATCATAGGCGTAGGAAGTAGGGGGGCTGGGGGTGCTCGAGCCCCCCCAGGAATTATTTTGAAGGGGCTCAGCCCCCCCCCCTAATAATATACTATTATTTTTTTTAAATTACTTAAAAAACCAATCGTTGAAATAGAGAATTCCTACAAAGAGGTATAAATTTATCAATTTAAACACCTAAAAAAACCTAATTTCAAGTATTTATGTAAATGTCTACAACGCTAAAGCTTTAAAGAGTAATTTTGAGGATAATGTAAAAAATACGTTTTTAAGTAAAAAAAAATATTATTTAAGGACATTTCATAAATTATAATCGTATTTCCCATAATTTATTCGCTTTGAAATAATAAACCATCAAATTCATGCACTATTTTTTAAACAGCTTATATAGTTGAAATTTCTTCTTTTAGAAAATTACATTTTGTTAAAGAAAGTTAAATAGAGACGAATTCCTCAAATCAGAAAAAATCCTATTTTAGCGTACAATACGGACATTTGAAATTACTATTAACATTTTCCTGGTTACTTTATGTTCTAAAGCTGTCCAAACAAAAACGGATACAAGTTAAAACATTTAACAAGTTAAACTCTTGTTTGTAAAAATTTAAAGCATTGATTGTTTTTTAATTTTTTAATAGCTTGCAACTCCGTACTATTTTATATTGTATAACAATATATAGATTGAAAAAAAAAATACAGCCCCCCCTGAAAAAAAGAAGTTCCTACGCCACTGCTAGTCATTGAATCGTGGGATCTATCTCAACCGAGACATCGTATTGACCATGCGCAGTGAAAGAAAGTGACGTATTTCCGGTCGTCATCAAACACTTGACCTATCGTGAAAGGCCTTTTATTGAGATTGCGATAAGAAAAGCGCGCGAAAACGATCTCGCATTCGAAGTCACTTTACAATCCCAACTCTTTCTGTCGGCATCTCAAAGGAAATATCACGTGACCTTTCGATTCCAACAGAAAGTCTTGACATCTCGAGATGATGCTAGGGCCCCAGATACGCCAAGTAGTTGATTTTAAAGACGTTTTACTTCAAAAATCAAGTATTAATCTATATTGTAAATTTGCTAGTGATAAAAGTTTGAAAATAAATGAATATCATATTTTATGTTTTTTAATAGTATTGCGAGATGAATAGTAGTACTTTGAATGAATAGGAATAACACAGCTATTTTTTCAGATTTAGGTTTTATTGTTATTTTAATTATGGGCTAAAATCAAGAAATACTCAATCACGCCCTTTTACGTATTTTCATAAACTTAAAGCATTGTGCAAAGCAGATAATTGTTACAAAAACTGTACAAATCGTACTACTGTCAAACGATGCGTGTTAAAATTAACTTAATAGCACTGTAAAAAAAAATTGTATAATCATTGTTTGATTATGTTTTTTAAAAAAAGCTATATTTTGAGAATAAAAAGTTTCCCATCCTGCAGTATCTTGGAAATATTTTATTTTTTAGATTTCAAAATTTTAGTTATTTTAAAATTATAATTACATTTATATTTAAGGGTAATTAATAAGTCTGTTAAAGTATTCTTTGTAGTATTAATTATGCTTAATAAAAAATAATAATAAAGTATAATATTGCTCTGATGATATTCAGAACTGTATATAATTCTTATCTTTTTTGTAAAAAGGGGTTCTCAGGGTGATTTGATGAGGGTTCAACTTGTTTTCTATTTACTTTTCTGTTGTCGGGGGAGTCTCGCCCATAGCCTCTGTTTGAGGGGTCTCGCCTCCTGTTTGAGGGAACATGGTGTTGTGAAATCTCACCACTTCCCAACTCGTCCGGTCGACTATCTTGACACTTTCGTATCAGATTACACCCCACTTGGGGTGTGGGCGATAGGGGACCGTCTCTTTTCTCCCAAATGTACTTTTTGTAGACATTTTGAATATTTTATCGATGTTTAATATCAATATAATATAATATAATCGAATATAAATAGTTTTAAAATAATGAAGAAAATGGAAACCCATGGACGATTTAAGTCGTTCGGCTCCGTCAGAAGGTTGAATAATGTAAAATACTTAAAAAATCTTTAAAATAATGTGAATATTAAATTGCCATTTAATATTTTTATTTCAGGCTGTAACGCAATTATGCTCCTTTATCCTCCTCATATTACAAATTTCAACATACCCTTGGATGTTTTCTTTATTTTTTATTTATCACAGTAATTTCTAATTATACTAAGAAAGGAAGTCCGAATGTAATGAGATAATTCTGAAACAATTAGAAGATTCTAAACGTGAAACTTGCTGTTTGTTTATGTTCAACATTGTATTTGTAAAATGCATCATTTTTTGTTAATTTTTTTTAAGTAAACCGTGTTTTAAAAAATATTTTTAGTAACCTGTTGTGTTTTTTTTAATAACGGTTCTTTATTTTATTTGCAGTGCTCTCAGATACTTTCAATGATTCAGTGTTTAATTATGTATAATGAATAACTAGACATAAACTACGAGAGAAAAGTGTACCACATCTGTGTTATTGTTCCAGAAACTTAGACCGTAAATAAATTTTTGTAAAAATAAATAACTATGAAATTTCTATAAATTAATATTACATACATGACGACGATACTTTCCAGAAATTATAAACTCTTTATGTATTTTTATTAAAATTATAGTACATAAATAATACTCTCAGATGTATATAAAATACGAAGAGTATATTAGATACACCAAAATACTTCTTAGAAAAATATTTCGAAGAATATAATCATCAAAAAACAGCTTCTTAAAAAGGTATTATAAACTTTATATGGTGTAAGTTATAATAACGATTATTTTATTTATCAATTTAAAGCTTGTAATATAAACATTGGACTTTTGAAAACCACTATCAGCATTAATAAATTATATAAAATAACTTTTATTTTAAATATCAAAATAACTTAATTAGGAAATAAAAAGTCGTATGAATACAATATGCAAATAACGTTGAGTTATTTTTAAGCAATGAAAGCATCCACGCAGACAGTCTCTTTAATTATAACTTTCATGGTCAATGGTAAGAAATATGGAGTTTTTAACTAAAGAGGATTTCCCGCAGAAATCGGATTTTTGAGATGGCCCCTCATGTGTATCTGGCACTCCGACTCTTTGCAGCTGTTTAGAGCTATTAATCTACAGAAAGGACAAGATGGGAAAGTGGTGAGTTGGGAATAAACCTCAGGGAGAAGCGGGGAGGCTCGTTTCCTCTGCGGTATATTGTGCTTGGTCGGCAGTGATGCCCACCCCCCACCCAAAGTGGTGGGTGTCCCCGCTCTGGATGCCTTTTTGGAGCGAGTGTGAACCGGGGATTCGAAGGTTGACGGAGCTCGAGAGAGGACCTGAGGCGACGATTGAGAGTCAGAATTCTCAATGGGCGCCCCTGCCTATACCTTCAGAGTCCGGCGATTTTCTAGGACCGGACTCGCTGCCAAGCCACTCGAATAATTCGGACACTTATAAGTTCCTCTCTGCGCACTGGGCCTCTCATACTCCCCAGTACCTCATCTAGTATCCGGCCATCTCACCGACACTCATGAGTATCTCTCTGCAAGCGAACCTGATGCTCCACAGTGCCTCATCCAGTGTCCGGCCACTCCACAGTTCCCTCTAGGATCTGGGCCTCTACGTGCACATCCGAATCCGATACTCCCCAGTGCCTCATCTAGTGTCCGGCCATTCTCCGGACACTCCAAAGTTCCCTACCTATACACTGGGCCTCTACGTGCACATGATTCTCCCCAGTGTCCGGCCATCCTCCTGACACTCCAAGGCTTTCTCTCTTGCACACTGGGACGCAGACGACCTGACACTCCGTTATTGTCCTCTCTAGTATCCGGACACTGACTTTCTCTCCTTTCTGCGTCGATTTCCGTCATCCCAACCAGGCAGCTAAGTGTCTTCATCATATTAGTTTAACTTCATTAAATCATAGTAAATAACGATTTTCCCCTTTAGACATTTATTTAAATTTGAACTCTTCTCATTTTGTAACTGAGCATCCCTTTTATACTTTATTTGAGTTTTGTCCCCTTCTGTCATTTATCATCCTTTGCTGTAATTATATAGTGATAATTAAATTAAAAATGTTATTTCTTGTAATCTGATTTCTGATTATTTTGCCATTCCAATCAATTCACTTTTCGATCACTTTGACCCTTTTTTCTATTACGTTCCTGGTATCTACCAAAACATCTGGTAGAAGTTACTGTCTTTTAATTTAAAACCCAAAACTAGCAGTACAAGATTTACATTTGAGAAATAAAATATTTTAAAGTATGTATGACTTTTATAATGCAATTATTTTCAAAATTCTTACTGATCGTACATATAAAGTTCATTTAATTAAGAATTAAATTTAATACAGTTCATTTAATTTTGGTTTTACTTTTTTTTAGACTTTATATTTCTATCGAGGAAAAAAAACTTACAAAATATATAATTCACCCATAATTAAATATTTTTTTGAAAGCTTCTGCAAATAAAATAATCAAACCTCCCATATCTAATTTCACAAACAAGATATTCTGATTAATTATTTTTATTTTACTTAATTCAATAGCTTTAATTGGTAGTTATAAGAATTTAAAAATTAATTGGAGAACTACAAAAAAGCAACACATTTGGTCGGAACTAGAAATTGGGACAGTTCAATGGAACGATTATCATTATACAAATGAGTGTCGGGCATTATATAGCAAGCAAAAAACGATCCCGATAGCTTTTTTTTCATCCCATCATAAATACAACCTTGCTGTTTTATTTTGTTTCCTCGTTATAAGAAAATAGAAAAGTTTACTTACTTCAATATGGTAGATATGCAGAATTGAAAACAAGATGTGTATGAAAAAACGTTTAAACTCACAAAAATTTAACATACACGAAGATAAATTTTCGTTTACGATATAATATGCAAAAAATAGTACCGAGTGAGCACTGTAGGGGATATTTTTTTCACACGGACACAAGTCCATGCCACCCTAGACGTGAATGGGAAGTTTTATTGAGGGGGGACATCTTCAAAGTGTTTTGCTGTCCATGGCATGGGGTCACTCTCCTCTCCGAAACGTGTCATCAACCAACAAAAAAGAAGTAGAGTAGGGTTCCTTTCTGATCCCCTAGATTACAAAGAAAAGAGTATTGCGGTGTGCGAAAAACTTTAATTTTACTGCTGGACCAATTGGAAACCGCTTCCTGCAGTGCGGGAATAGTTTTTACAAGGGGGGGCTGCTTAACTTTATCTGGTGGATCAAGCGACCGCTTAGGCCGCCAGACTAAGGAGGGCGCCAAATTGTAGTAGACAATTTTTGTACTTTACTAATGACTATTTAATTTTTTTAAAATATATATTTGTACATTACATAGATAATGTGTAAGTTTACATATTAATTTCTTACCGAAATGTTCAGCCATTATGTTATTGTTAAAGGTATTATTATACGGCCAAGGGGCTTGCCTTGCCCGATAGGGAAAGGGGGGGGGGGCAGAGAGGCAGTGGCGCCACATCTGACTCTAAAGTGGATATTTTTAAAGAGGTCATCTTGGAATAACATCCAAATTAGTTTCCACGTCTATTTTATGTGAAAAATAACGTATTCAGATTCCTTGATCAAACACCATTTTGAAAGATGTCTCACATGCCACTAAAGTGGACATCTCTTTTTAAGGTATATCATGGCCGCCGTCTTGGATTTTTCAAAATGCTCAAGATTTACAGAGTGGCATCAATCGATTCTGAAATCTACGCTATTTACTGCATCAGAAACCACAAAAACATTTTCTCCGTACGCCAAAACAAGGTTGATCTATTTTTTGGCATTTGGCAACCTGACTATTACGTTCTACGTCTAGATATTAACTAATTAGGTTCTACTTTACTACTAACACCGACTGCGTGCAGCTTCTCAACCAGATTTACGAATAAAATGGTCTTAAAAAAAGAAATTCGAACTCTGAAACACAGGCAACTATAAAATTTTAACGAACAATAAAGTTCGTAATGGATTTCCCCATTTAATATTTCATAATGGAAACCGTCACGCTTCCTGATACGCTTTTTAAAGAGCTTCTCTCAATAATTCACATCCTCCAACACGATTAGGGCTGATAGTTTCTAGAGGACACACATAAAAATAGACTTTGAAAAGCGCGTTTGGTACAGTATGAGAACTTCTGGAGATTTATAAATAAAACAGAATATGTGTCGATATATTAAAACGTGGGTGAGAGAATTGCAAAACAAAATTGAAGACGTGGGTGCAAGAACCAGACACTCTGATTTACACTTATACATATAAAGGAAGAAATCTTCTATCGCTTGGTGCAAGAACCAGGCAGCTCCTCTAAGCAATGACTAGAGAGATAAAGAAAAAGTATATGTACTTTTGTATTATACGATGCAAGAAGAGCGTAGTGTTTTTCGTCCTTCCTGAACAATTTTGAAAACTGGAGCAGTCTGGTTCCTACTCCTACGCTTTCAATTGTAAGAATACTATAGGGTGGGAAGTAATAGACCAATCTATTATACAAAAATTATTTTATTAAGATGTATAGGTTAGTTCAAAATGGTGAGCAGCGTCCCGCTAAAAAAATCAATCATCCTGACAAAATTAAGAAACTTCCTACAAAGGAAATTACAATTTAAAAAGGGTTATATAAATAATGTCCCAAAGTCAGATTTAAAATATATAACAAGCATATTTAGAATATATTACATTGCCATTTAACAAGAGTGACAAACTATTTAATATTAGTTTCTCAATTTATTGTACTTATTCTTATGATGATTGTCAGACAGTGGCGGACTTATTGAACTGGAATTTTCACAGGTGGCCGGTTAATATTTTTAAAGTGTGGCCAGGTGATTTCTTGAACTTTAAAAAAAAAAAAAAATTATTAAAAGCGAACAGATTTTTTCAATAACGTTCAATTCAAATTTGAAAACAGGGTCCATGATCATAATAGATAGAAGACAAATTATTGCCTTCTTTGAAACTATTTCAGCTGTGGCTTATGGGGCTGCGGCCGCCGAGATGACGTGAAGTCGAAATATGAGAATAATTGAAGGCGACTGATTTGGAAACCCCTTGGGGGCTTTTGAGCAGTCTTTAAGCCCCAGGTAAACTCGGGATGTACAGAACCAAATCCCCATCCCCCAATAGCATTGTTAACGACCTAACCTTTTGATTAATGGAACCTCCTAATAGTACTTGGAATTTTTAGAAATCCTTATCTTTAAGTACTTAGTGGCACCAAAAAACCCTAAGTGATGAGTTGATAATGCAATTATAACAGGTCGCCATTTCAAAGTTTTAGTTATTGAGTAAGGTTACGACGCTCTTTATAAAAGATGTGTGGAAGGTTCTTTACATTCTAGTTCTATCTTTTTGCAAGTAACTTTTACTAAGCACTAATGGTTGATACTTTTAACAATACAAAAAAAAATACAAATATATACAGTTAAGATTCCAATTTCATTACAGACAAAAGATGCAAGACCTAGAAATGCCTTATTAGCCCAGTAGAGATAGCTCAAAAAAAGAGGTTGGCTTGCAAAAAATGGAGTAGTTTTGATTTTCGGGTATGTTGTATGTATCGACCCCCTCGTGAAAAATCCAAGTTTTCGACCTCCCACCCTTTGTGCGTTTTCCGCCATCTTGAAAAAACCGCTAAAAAAAGGCACTTTTTAAAGTTTTTCCTCAATAACTCTCTTCCAGTACATTTTAGATTAAAAATCATAATTACAATTTTAAAGAGCATTAAATTTCCTACAAATTTCATGTATAACATATTGGAAAATTCTGAACATGTACTGAGATATAGGGCCGTAAAAATCTATAAAAATTTCAAAAAAATGAAAAAAGTCAAATATGTTGTTAGTTTTACTTGAATAACTTTTTTCTGTGCAGTTTAGCGTAAAATGCATAATAACCAATCTTGTAGAGGATTAAATTTACTACAAGATCCATACAAAATATTTGTAATTACTACGAACAGATGCCGAGAAATGTTGAAATAACAATAACAATGTCGCACGTACTTTCCCTTCCTTCTCTTGCATATTTCCAGTTGTAGGAGTTTCGGTTCTCGTTCTGTTGTGTTTGCTCGTTTTTTTTTGTTTTTAAGCTCTGTAGTGTGTGCTCTTTTGTTCAAAATGTCGAGTTTTCATGGAACTGTGTGCTTTATCTGTGCTGAAAGTTTGAGTGAAGGTGAAACGTTCGTAGTGAAAGAGCTAGGCGAATTACGTGAGTCCAGCGTAAAGCGTAAACTTTCAACTCATTCTGCTTTTCTAAATAATGTGAACAAAGCAGGGTTCATACTTCATGCCAAAAGAACTAATAATGACAAGCTGATTGCAACTTACCTCCGAAGGGCAGCTTCTCAGACTGCGCCTGGACCATCCCGTAGATCGTTGAATGAATGTGTTTTCACTTTCAAACATCACTGCTTCCTCTGTGGAAACGAATTACCTAAGGATTTCGAGGAGAAGCAGAAAAAATACACTTTGGATAGACGTGATAAAGTGTTTTTGTGTGGAAAACTGTCCATGAAAGAATAAATTTTGAGTATTGTCAATGCATGTGGGAACCAATGGGCGCATAAAATACTTCGACACATTTTCACTCTACCCGATTCTACTGGTGCTAGTTTTCATTTGAAGACTTGGTTAATCAGATTGAACGAGAGTTTCGTCCAGATAAAAGAATTATAAAAGCGAGGCTTCGGAAACAATATGGAGATGATGTATTGATTGCTGACTCACATTCCCATACATCAGTGATATGTTTCAAAAAGACTAGTTACAAAATTCTCAGTGATAACTGGAACGGCGAAAGGAAAAAAAAACTTGGAAGAAGAACGTTTTCGTATCCTTCAGGTTGCAGCTTACGTCATCGCAGAAGACATTCGTTCTCACATTTATGACCATAGTGTGTATACACCTTCAGTTGACTTCCTTCAGGATGTGAAGTCTGTGATACCACCTTCTTTACTTTATTTCATGGAAAGTGCGATTATGAAAGACAAGAAAGGCTAGCTGGATGGACTGAATGTGACATTGTCACATTCAGTGATAGCCGCAGTAAGATCACGGTAATTTTTGTCATCCCTTCTCTCTGGAGTAGGTACTTATTTGTACAAGAAATTTGGATCACGACTTCATCTTATTATCATCCTTGGGATTTTCTTCCAGTTATGATGAGTTTTTATATTTGAGCTATCTGCTGTACTTCATGCGGACGCAACCCTCAAGAAAAATTCATTTTTGATAAAGCTGACTTCAACGTTAACATTCTGAATGGAGAAGGTACATTTCATACAATGGGAGTGATCATTTCTGTTACTCCCTAGCACCTCTGTGATCCCAGATGCATACGAATCTGTTGTAGTTATTGGTGAATACATTGACCTTTTAGTATTGGTCACGGGTTTAGCACCAGACAATGTGTTCTTTTGTAAATCTGGTAGGAGCAACATGGCAGATGCCTTGTACTCCAAAATAAATAAAAATATTGTGGAAAACATTATTTTTCTACATGCGATAAGTGGCTGCGATACAATCTCCGCTCTATTTGGGCAGGGGAAAATGAAGTTTTGTACCACATTAGAAAGTGCTGTATTCCACAATGAATGTATTACCATTTTCAAAGATCCAGTTGCAGAAAAAGAAAACATCACGGAAGCCACTGAAACTTTCCTTGTGGCCCTTTTTGGTGGTGACCTAAACACTTCTATAGATGAGTTGCGGTATCTTCGCTTTTCTAAAGCTGCTATAAACACAAAATTCAATTTGGCTTGACTACATCCAACTAAGGATGCAGTTGAATATCATGCATGTAGAACTTATCTGTAAGTTCAAACCTGGATGGGGTATGAAAAAGACGCTCCCAAATGGGGCTGGAAGAAGGTTATTGGTGGCCTAACTCCAGTCCCAATGAATAAAGAACCAGGCATTGCTTAACATGATTTCGAGCCAATGCAAAAATACTTGTGGTAACAAATGCAGCTGCAAAAAAACTGGGCTTCTATGCTCCGTAGTATGTCTTCATTGTGGATTCCAGTCCAGTAGTAATACACCAGAGGTTGAATTGAACATGGAAGAAGACGAGTTTGACGATCTACTGCCTATTGGTTGAAGTAATGAACTTTATACATTAAGCACACCTGTGCTAAAACAACAAAACTTTATGATGGATTTTTAATTTGAGATTTTGTATATATCATTAAAACAAAAGTTAAGATGCATTTTCAAATTGTATTAAGTTTAAATATAGGTATTTGTAAATGCTTTAAAAATTTGTGTTTTTCATTGTAAAGTTTTTGTATTCTTCCAAATTTGACGTAAATCTCATGTATTGCATGCAAGTTCATGTAGTACATACGTGAACTACATGTATATATTACATTCATAATAGATTAAAGATATTACTTTCAGGAATACTAATTTCAACAAATGGTGATATTTGCAGTTTACAACCAACTTTCCCCAAAATTGTAATTTCAACATTTCTTGGCATCTGTTCGTAGTAATTACAAATATTTTGTATGGATCTTGTAGTAAATTTAATCCTCTACAAGATTGGTTATTATGCATTTTACGCTAAACTGCACAGAAAAAAGTTATTCAAGTAAAACTAACGACATATTTGACTTTTTTCATTTTTTTGAAATTTTTATGGATTTTTACGGCCCTATATCTCAGTACATGTTCAGAATTTTCCAATATGTTATACATGAAATTTGTAGGAAATTTAATGCTCTTTAAAATTGTAATTGTGATTTTTAACCTAAAATGTACTGGAAGAGAGTTATTGAGGAAAAACTTTAAAAAGTGCCTTTTTTTAGCGGTTTTTTCAAGATGGCGGAAAACGCACAAGGGGTGGGAGGTCGAAAACTTGGATTTTCCACGAGTGGGTCGATACATACAACATACCTGAAAATCAAAACTACTCCATTTTTTGCAAGCCAAAATCCTATCTCTACTGGGCTATATATTTAGTGACAGTTAAAAACTGTGTAAGAACGGGAATTCCACATGTGCAAATCTTACAATTTTTAGTTTGCTTACCAGAAAATTAAATAGTTCTTACATAATGAAAAATTCAAATCATTAAGCATACATTGTTGACAATAGAAGACAATACTTGTAATTTTATTATAAACTGTTTTAACATATATGTCTATCCAATTTTATCACTGGCAGTAATTATTGGAAAATCTCAAATAGATCAATTTATTAAAGGGAACATCTAGAGAATCTCGATTGATTTAAGAATGAAACTTAGGATGAGTTCAGAGAGCTGATGGTTATTGGAATACTGAACAACGTCAGATGTGTATCAATTGGTACTGAATGTGCAAACTAATAAAAAAAATTCAAAAGAAACTCATTTTGATTCTAAATTGCAATCAGATTGATGGCAATTAATGTTCATAAATTATTAAATAAGAATATCTAAAAAATTTAGTTAAATATTAGCCATGCAACAAGTATCCTGAAAACTGATGGTCAAATTTAAATGTCTTAACTTATAATTGTGAAAATCTTTAAATACTAAAGTAATAATTTGCTTTAGTTTGGGGATATAAATTATAAAAGTTTATCATTAACACACCAAAAATGACAAAAGTTAATTACTTTCAAAAACAGAAAAAAAGTTTTTGGACAATAATTAGCAACTATTTAAAGTTTAACCAGCATAATAAAATATTTCAAAATTTGCAATTAAACTTTATTTGTACATTATCAAAAAAAGACAATACAAATTCTGCAATCAAATTCAAAAGTTTTTGTTGTAAAAATTATGATTTGATTTAAAAAATGTCTTTGAAGTTGATTATTTACCCTCATTAAAATGTTGTATTGGATCAAGAAAACAAAGTATAAAATTTTATAAAGAAAAACTTTAGTGACTTAAATAGAAGAATAAACAGGAAAATAGTACTTAAAACTTTATTTAAAAACAATAAATAAAACAGAAAACAAGTTCCATCAAAATATAAAATAAGGATTTTTTATGATTTTCAGCATGTTAAATTCTGAAAAGGAAAATAAGTAAATGAAATTTAATATACTCAAATAATAAAATCAATTAAACAAAAATGAGTTTATATACAGTTAAAAACAGTGGCTATTCATGTTCGAGTTTTAAAATACATTTATACATGGGTCTTTATTAAAAAAAATTTACCTACAAATGTTGTCTTGCTACCTTCTAAACACCAAGAATATAATATTTAGGGTGGTAGTATTCGGTGAATTCCGGCGGAAATGGAAGGCCAGTTTGTACAACAAGTTATGGTTACAATTAAATATATTTTATTTCAAATAACGGAGGGGTAGACTTTTATACACTTTGTGGCATTTTATAAGAAATACAAAATCTAGAATTTAGCAATTAATAACTTTGCTTTTAATTTAAATTTTAGTAACAGTAACGGAAGGACATTTTTTGGAAGTGGTATTCCACTCTTGCATCTTTTTTTTTAAAAATTCAGCTAAACCGTAAAAGAAAAAAATCTAGAAAAATTAGAACACTTAAAGAAGAGTTCAATTAATATAAATTGCAATGCAGTTATTAAAAATTATTATATTATGCCCAAAAATATGTTTTTTTTATGGTAACGGAAGGACAAAATTTCCAAGTGTTTAAAATTGGATTATTTTACAACAATTTACTCATTAATATTTTGAAAAAGAATAATAGGTGTTCAATTTCTGGTAATTTTATTTGAGTCAATTCCAACAGTTGCCTCCTTTTCTCAGGAAACATAAATTTAATCATTCTTATTTTCTTAAACATAATACTTCTACAACGACATCATTGGATGAAGCACTTGCCCATCATAATACTTTTTAGTCCTTGCCATTCGACTAACCAAAAGTCTCAAATGCTAATGCATTGCTTGACCCATGTGCCTTGTCTACATCTTTTAAAATTGATTAAGTATGTTTTCTATGAAATTGAATATTTTTTTTTCTGTAGAATAATAATACTCGTGATACTCAATAATATATTTTGAAATTGGTTTTAAATAAGGGTATTACATGTGTCAGGAAAAGGATTTATATTGTTTCATCTTTCTTGAGATAATTAATTTATCTGATGAGCAATAGTAATCAATTTGACATTGACAATAACCTTTGTTATGGTTAGTGGCAAAAATGCTTCAATGTGGCCATGATGTTATACTGATCAACCATTCATGTTAAGTTGATTGTTGAATGCTAGTCAACTTGTATAACAACAATCTTTATATTCACCTCTTCTTTGAATTCTTCAAATTTGTGTCAATGTCTTTTATTAAAAATACACTTTAAAAATTCGAAATTTGTCTTTCAAGAACATAAAGGCAGTTTTTAAATGAATCCTTGTATTTTTTTTTATGGCTTTCTGATTGCCTTTGTTCCATTGCTCCTATTTTAAATGTGCTAAATTTTGTTCATTGGTTCATATTTGGTAACAAAATAATTTAGACAAACTTTAAGTGGAAAATCTCTAAGTAACAACTCAAACTGGGGTCTAAGCTTTTTATTAAATATTTTCTTGCTGAAATACTACATACATTTCACTTAAGGTCATCATAAAAAAATAGCTATTAAACTTTGTTCTGTTTCCCATTTTGTGGCTTTATAGTAGAAATAACCTATACAGTGATTAAATAGAAAAGAAGCATCAGGTTTACATTAAATTCAATGTGTATTTGTGACATATTAAATTGGGGGGAGGGGGAGATAAGAAAGAACGGTACTTCTCTTCTAAACGGCCTCGAATAGTCGCCAAGCGAAAGTTTGTCGCTGCATTGATTATTTACAATTTTAATGTTGCCACTCACAAAATAAAATGTTAAAAACAGTTGTAAATATGATTTATGATTAGATGACGTCAAAAAGTACACTCTAAAATATAAAGACAATAAGTCGCACTTAACCTGTGCAATGGGCTATTAGTTACGGTTCGAGTTAAAGACTTTCGCTCGATAGCGGATCTGGCTGTGTTTTCAAGTAGACACCAAATGACCCGATGCATTGCGCATGCGTCTATGGTTACTTAAGGAGAAATGCACAATTACGGTTAATTACTCAATTGCTGTGTCTTATTTTCGAACCACGGTGGATGACGTCCACTGCGTAATGGGCTAGCGGTGACGGTTCAAAATGAATTCCGAAGGATTTCTTTAAGGTCTGCACAATTGAATAAAATAATTTCGCACTTGAGCTCTACAATGGGCTAATGTCGACAGTTTAGAATTGATCTAGTAGCTGTGCTTTGGTTAATTAACATCGCAATAGAGCTTCACATTGGGCTGTTGGCGACAGTTCGGCGCCTATCTCGAAGGGAACAATGTATCGTATTTTTGAACCACTGTCAGATGGCGAGAACATCACCTGAGCTGGCAATCCTTCGGGCAGTCGTTTGGGGGATTGCAACAGCACTCTTAAGCGCACGCACGCTAAAGTCACAGATTCCTGATGTCGATTTATGGTCCCGGGCAGTTGTGGTCTCCGGCCTTCGACTAATCAGGATTACATCCATGACCCTCTCCGGGCCGTCGATCATGGTGCTTACAGGCAATCCTTCGGACAGTCGTTTGGCGCATGCGCATACCGCACGCTAAAGTCACAGACTCCTGACGTCGATTTATGGTCCCGTACATTTGTGGTGTCCGGCCTTCGGTTACTCAGGATTACATCCATGACCCCCTCCGGGCAGTCGATCATGGTGCTTACAGGCAATCCTTTGGGCTGTTGTTTTTGGCATTTCGACAACACTCTTAAGCGCATTCTAAACAAATTTATTTTAATAGCTATCCTACAATCAAACAAGTTTCCAAAATTATAAAAAATATTCACCAAACCCAATTTAAAATCGTTTGAACCAAACCCATAATTTACAAATATCCGAATTTAAATATTTGTAACTATTGAATAGTTCGTATAATCGTACAACCAATCAGAGTTCGTTAAACACTTATATATTCTAACCAATCAACAATCGTAAGGCAATAGACGTTTACAGTCAGATCGCGGAGGGAAATGCGCACGCATCCAAACAAACTTATAATACGAGGCATCGTTCCCGGGTCTTTCTTTCGATATAGGCCCCGAACCGTGGCCAATAGCCCACAGTGTAGCTCCAGTGAGACGATAATTACCCATACCAAAATCAACTCCAAAGAAACTGTGTTTTAACTATTTTGAGCAAAGACACTAAAAAAGGCATGTTCAGTTTACTCTCCTGTTTTTATTTAGCTCAGTGCACTCAATCAAACAATCAACTGAAACTCAATCTTTTTTGTATGGTAATCCCTAACCTAAACAACTTTGGCGCATTTTCGCTCGTTGGCATATAACATAGTTATTAAGTATATGTAATATTAGTTATGTGTTTTGAATTTCAATAATAACTAAAAAATTGGTTTGTTTAATTGTGAAGATCCTTAAAGTGGAATCAAAATCAGCTCATACAAAAATGTCCTTCCGTTACCATTAAAAAACATCTAAATTAAAAACAGAATAAAATTGTAATTGTTTCTAAAGAATAAGTGCCATAAGTCTGCTTTGAACAAAAATTCATTAAATTCTAGACCCAGTGGTTTCTTAGTGAGGTGGTTGAAATATAGTATTTTGATAATGGAAGGACATTTATGGTTGGACTTATTAAAATATTGATTTCAAGGTTAAAACATATTTCAAAAAAAAGTTAATATAAAGATAAACTACATAAATATAGTATGAAAGTTAACCTATTTATTATACTTTGATAAGCGATTTTAGCCGAGTTATCGTGTGTAGCAAAATGTAGATTTTCAACACTGCAAAAACATTAAGTAAAAAAGTGACTGTGACCCTGACTATTTAAAAGGCATGTGTTAATGCAAAAAAATATGTTAAGATTTCAAAAGTTCATATATTTCTAAAAAAAATGGTATACGACAAATGACTCAACATAAACTTTTAATTTTTAAGTGCTACAGCAACATTTTCCCGGTATTCACCATACACTAGTGCAGATTCTTTCCATACCAACCAATTCTCAGTTTTGGCCTCTTTCCAAAAATGTAAACCATAGTGACAAGTTGTGTCCAGTGTCATTTGGTTTGGTTTACTTTTAGTCTGAAGCGCCCCCTCCCCCCAAATAAAATATTTGGCGGCAGTTGGTGAGCGATAAAGTTTATTGTGGCAACCGTAATTGTCATGTACATAAGCTTGATTACATCCCGCATGATGGGATATCTTCCACATGGTTAGTTTAAATGGTTGATATGGAGAAAAGAGTTGGAGGTTGTCGACAAAACCAGTTAACTTCACTGTGAATGTGTATTTTAATTATAAATATTTTCGGAAGTTTGAGGTGCAAGCTAAACGTACCATCATTAATTGGTGTATGAATGCTTAATTTCTGGCAAAGATTGTCGCTGCTTGAAGTGTGGAAAAGGCATGAAGTTTCACCCGCGGAAGATGTTTCCGATGACTTTTGACATAATTGATGGCTGAAAGGATTGCCTGTGAGCATCATATTCAACTGCTTGAAGGGGTAATGGATTTGATCCCAAGTAGTTGGAGGCCGTAATCCAGAGATCAACTTCTGCCCGGAAGAATGATTGAGGTACAAGTGTGTGAATTTAGCTCATGGTATGTGCATGCGTTTAAGACTTTTTATTTTATCATATTTTTATTGATTAATTGCATAATTGCCAAGTCCATAATGTTGACAATAGCCCATTGTTCAGCTGTAGTGCAATGCTATTTAATCAACCAACCAGCCATTATGTTTGCCATTTTTAACTTGGCGATAAACACATCATTTTTGGCCATTACACCAATTTTCAAGAATTGCGTCAAGAAGCACTGCAAACTAGGAATTTATTTTTGGTTTGTCTCAAACAAGTATATGTCCAAAAACTTTTTAATTTCGAATATACGAGGAAATTGTAGAAGTACGAAAATTCCTTTCTGAATTAGTTTGTGACAAAACCTTTATGCATAACAATTCCCCGTTTCCTTTTACAATGCACCAACTCTTATTTTTTAATTATAAACACATGTCATAGTTTCAGTTTTGTCTGGATAATCAACAGGATAGAATCGAGACAGAATATTAGCAGGATAAAAAAATACAGAGACCTACAGGTTAGACAATTAGAATTCGGGTTTTTGGAATATAAAAAAAAAGGCATTTTTTATTCTTGAAAATGAATTTAGATAAATTTAAGAAAAATACCAAGAAAAGGTTAATATGTACTGAAAAGTCATCCTGATTTCTTGCTAAATTTGGCTAACTCTATTCAGTAATCAGGGGGTTCTTTGATTTGCAACAAAACTAGTTTTTTAGCAATCAAAGAGAGTAACACTTTTCAGAAAATTCACCAAGAGTACCCAAATATTTTTTTTTGTTGCACTTAAATGAATTTTGATCATTAAGTGCCAAAAAATTTAGTTACATTTATATTAATGATATTAAATTTAATTGAGGCTAAATGACATTTTAACTATAATAATAATTAGCTTTTCAGATAAGTTTGAACATAACTTCTTTGGGTCTAGAGTAATTTTTATACGCAGATAAGGGCAGTGAAATTTTGTTTAAGTCAATAGTCGATTTATTAGTTTTGCACTATATTTTTATGCTTAATAAAAAAAATTATTAAAAGTTATTAATCAGTATATATATGTAAATATTTATAAATTAAGATATGTAATATTTCTTTATTTACTTGTCATCCATATAAACTATAATGAATCAATAACCATCTACGATCAAAATAAAAGGGATAATAATCACTAACTTTCACTAAAAATCATAAATTAGGAATTCTTACCCAGTACGTACAACATCAAAAACAGTTCTACATTTCAGCTTTACTTTCGATACAGCCACAGGACTAGAATTTTTCTCATATTTACAATCTAATTCTTTCCATTCTGCTTCAAACCACGCGCTTGAGAGATGTTCTGCAACCATCTTATTTCCGTAGGTGGACGGATTCGTATTTTAATGTTTATCATTTCATTCATTCACGTTACCTGCAGATTGAAGTTAGCGCACAGACAACACTCTGCTTTGCTCACATATTTTAGTTACCTCCTACAATTAGCTCTGGACTCTGTGGCTTTGCCCTTAGAGCATATATGGTAAGTAGAGAGACTAGCGTCTGCAGCGAGAAAATCTTACAAACTGCTTTGACTCCTCTGGACAGCGCGCATGCGCATTACTGAGAATCTAGGACTTGGAAGTTTTGCCATTCGCAAGGCAGTGTTCTGATAAAGGGGGCCGGTTACATATCATCGAGTGGCACACGGAAGCATTTTATATAAATGTTTTGATATATTTTGAACAAACTAGGGATAAAAAATAAATATTTTATTTCAAATTAAGTTAAGTTATAAATAAACTAACTTTAATCAAGTTTTTTTTATAATAAGTATTTTTCCCCATTTTTTGCTTTTTTTTAGAAATGAGAAACAAAACTGCCAACCTTGAAGATATTTTATGCGGAAGATTGTTTAATGAAGAATTGTTGAGGGGGGGGGGGGGGATAATCAGTCACGATATAAAATATAAAGTGGCTGATTATCACTTAAGTTACTATTTCATAATGTTATGCAATTTTATTCACATTATCTTTTTTTCTTATATCATTGGTGCCATTCTACATTGAACGACAATTGATGAAGTTACCCTATCAAAAGGGCTTTTCCTATTTTCTGATGGAATTATAATTTTCAAAAATTTTTTTAATAAAGTTTTCGTTATACTTTATACAATTTGAAGTTATTTTGGCCATATGTGTTTTTTCTTTTAAAAAAAGTTATTTCATATTATCTATTTAATAACTCTATAAAATTTTATAAAGTTTGGTTAAATCCTTTACTTTAAAGAAAACTATAATACTATCTTTATGTTGAATTATCCATAAAATTAAATATTTTAAACTGATTATTCAATTTTTCTGCTTAATTTTATGAAAAGAGGTAAGAGTTTGAATTGTTTTGATTTTGAAGATATATTTGAAATATATCTAAGGAGTTAATTTTTTTTTTGTAAAATACTTTTCTAAAGAATTCAAATTTACGAATGACCAAATTAATTCGAATATTCACATAAACTGCCGAAAAGAGTATCAACGGCTAAAAGCACAATTAATATATGTTTAATTTATTGGCCCAAATGAGATAGTGGTATCAATGTGAATTTGGAGAGCCACTTGCCTCTTACACAAACATTTCACGTCCCTTCTAAATAATAATTCTGGGGGAAAAAAAGTTTCCACAGATTGCTACCAAATTTAAAATCTTTTTGCGTTTTCTGAAAGTTTATAAAAGTAGACTAAATATGATTGTGATTTTAACCATCAATATTCTTGTAGTGCTTTACAGATCAAATTAAATTAGCATTTGCTTGAATAAAGTAATATTTTTCAAAAGTTAAAAGTGAATTATAAGATGGTTAGGCTCTAACAAAGACAAACTATAATTCTGAAAAATGGAAAAGTTATTTTTTTAACTTTAGAATGACTTTTGCATAATTTTTATAATAAGAAATAATATAAATAATAAAGTATATTATCTCACAGGATTTATAGTTTACACCTTTTGTATAAAAAGTAAATTGTTTAAAAAAACGTTTCTACTTAACATAAATTTAACATACAGAAGTATACACTAAAACAATTATTATGATTAATTACATAGATAACTTGTAAAATATTGCTTTAAAAATTAGAGACAGTTAAAATTGTACTGAAATTTTTTTAAAAACATTTTAAGCTAAGGACAAAGTTTATTTGTGCAAAAAACTCGAGGTTTCAATACTTTATACGTTCCTTTATAAATGATCCTTAGTTTCTTTTAAAAATATTTGCTTACAAGTGAATTCTTTTTTTATTTAAAGGTAGTAATTTTATTCGGATAATTTATTTGAAATTATTTGGATATTTTATTTGGAAAAAAGAAACATCTGACACGAAGACAGTTTCAGTATAATCTAGTCTTGTCTTTTCTAATTGACATCACAACCATATGGGTGTATACCGATTTTTGTAAAAGAACTTGCTATAATGCTTCTAGGCAAGGACCGTAGAATAGTACTACTTATCTATGGTCTGCGTTGGGTTACTCACAATGCCCTCTTTTTGTTCAATTAGGCGTGACGGCGTTTGAAAATCATGATACGTGATACTGACCGATTGGAGGGCGGAGGGATCTCAACCCCCCCCCCCCCCCCCCAACTCAATCTCCCACTGAAAAGGTGACCTTCAGACGGAAGTGGGTCGGTCAACCTTCCCCTCTTGTACCTCGGGGTCTGCCTCGGGGTAACGTCGCGACAGAGAAAAAAACCTTCTGAGCTTTTCGGAAGAGGGGAGATTGTTCCCCTCCATGGTTAATAGTTTGTCGATTTTATTAATTATAAAATTATTTTTATCTTTACAATCCAAACTTGCAACAATTTAGTGTCGGCAGAGGTAATAGGATTCCTTTTCTTGCGTACAACTGGGGGTACCTGGTGGTCCGGTTCGGGGTACGCGAAAATATTATTAGAAAAGTTAGATAACCTCTAAAAAAACTGTTATAAGTAAAATCAAAAATAAAAGTTTGTGTCATCAATTCAAATTGATGACACTTACAAACTTTGATTTTTGATTTTACTTATAACAGTTTTTTTGAGTCGTTTGATTAATTTGTTAGCGAATTTAAGATTACTGCCTAACAAAACCCAACTTTTGTTTGCGTAGTTGGATGAGTGAGAAGCGTTATGAGCAGGGTCGCCCTTACAGGTGTGCTACAGGTGCTGTCGCACAGGGCCCCGGAAGAACCCGGCGTTAACAAGGAAACAACTTCTGAAAAAAATTGGCGAACCGGTTATTAACATAAAACATCTTTAAATCATTTACATGGGAAATCATGATCTAAATATCACAATAGTGTCCATCCCGCCTTAACTCCGTGACAAATAGCGCAATTGATATGGATTTGGCTCCGTTCAATAGACAATTAGGCGTCCATGCGTAAAAAATCAGGATATAAACCAAAGCATATACAGGGTGTGAATGGGGAATCGCGACGTCATACGAAATAGCTTGTTTATCTTCCTTCTGATGGCGAACAATTCATATCAATACAATCTGCTGAAATGACATCCTTGCTCCGACCTCTCCCCTTTCGTTTTTTATGTATAATTTCCTTTTATTTAAATTATACTGCTTTGCTACGAGTTTTAAAATAAAAATATATTTTAAATAATATTTAAAAAAAAAAAATCATTTAAAAGCAAAAGAAAAAGTTCTTCTATTGCTATAGATAATTTATACATGTGCTTTTGTCAACTATGGATACGTTATTTTCATCTAAGAATTGTGCAAAACTTGTCAGCTATAAAAAACGTAAAATCTGTTTCAATGGGCCCCTTATTGGTTCCTTTATACAGGGTTCCGCATCTGCTAATGGCGACCCTGGTTATGAGAGAAGGGGGAACTCAAATGAAAAGTTTTATCAAGGGGTACATGGGTGAAGAAAAAAAAGTTTGGAACCACTGACTTAGATTAAGGATTTAAACGTAATAAGGTAATATTTAAAGTAATTTAAACGTAATTACAAATATTTGATATTCTATTCCTTAATAGAATATCAAATATTTGTAATGACTTGTATTTTTTTAAAGTGCCCATTTCATATTTTTTCAGATCCAATTTTTAATAATTTGTGCAAATTAATCGCATGTTTGTAGCCCCACTGTTTCCATTGCTTGATTTCTGGGATTTTTGGAAACAGGCAAGTTCTTTTGAATTAGCTTACGAACTCGCAAACTTGCTTCACTTTTTCATATAAATCATACATTAAAAAAGTCCTTACATTATTATTATTGTTATTATTTTTTTGGCTTTCTGCAAATTTTTGCGCTTTTTCATTGATAAACATTAATGCCTCTTCCTAAAGCCCTGATACCAGTCTCCAAGAAGTTTATCTTTAAATCTAGAAGAAAGCAATATACTATCGCATAAAACGATTAAGCTCGTCTCTGTCACAAATAAAACCCATCTGCAAGCTAGCAGCGAAGCATTTGGTTAAATTGTCACCAGCAACGCATACAAATTCTGTAAGCCAACGGACTCCGACAAAAGACATTTGTTTCAGTTTTGATGTTTCACCTCAAATACGTAATGCTGTTCAGCCTTTTTGTAAGTCAAATTTATATAAAAACATCAAATCAGTACTGAAATGGTCTTTAATGTTGTATGAAGACCTGAAATGTTTACTAAGTTAATTTCGGGGCATTTCAAGCTGAAATTGAAAGAAAACGCTTGAGTCTAACTTCTACAGTTGCCGTCTTAAAGACGGCAACTGTAGTGTAGAAGATATTAAGAAAGATTTTCTATATAAATAAGAAGTGATAAGAATGAGTTCTTTTTGTTTCCATTTATCCCAGTGAAAAACAATTAGTAGAGCAATTGTAAACAGAGAAATGTACATCTATGAACAAGTATAGAGTAAAAAAATTATTAAATAATTAAAATTTAATTACATAATGCTTTGTTTAACTTACCTTTATATTAGCACTTCAAAAAACGACAATACAAAATTGTACTAAAAAATTATTACACGCAAGATGTAGGGTTACTAATAGGACTTTTGTAATTTGTTGTTTTAATTTTAATAGTATGAAAAAGAAAATCATAGTTAATGCTGATAATTATTAATATTCGTTATTTAAATATAGTTGTTATACTTTGAAAACTGCAATTCTTTTTAGTGAAATGTTTTCATGCAATGAAAACGTCGATTTGATGTACAAGAGGGATTGCTTCCGAACAGAAGCACTTTCCTTGTTTCAAATGTAATTGAACGTAGTAGGAAGTATAAAGTTTTTTTTTCTTTAAACCAAAGTATTAAATCGAAATTATTCTTTGGACAAAATGCTGAAATTTAAGTAATGAAGTTATTTCGATTATTTGCTTTGAAACTAAAATACATAATTGGTAATTCTGGGAACAGTAGACCTCGTGACCAAAATAAAATCTAAAAAAAATAATAAACATATACGTCGATTTTAATTACTTCAAGGAATAGTCATGCCCAACTTGAAGAAAATCGATCAACGCGTGTGGTCGTAACTGCGTAACAAACATATGCCGATCGGACGAGTTAAAACAGATACCTCGCTGGGCAAAGAAGCAATAATTGAACAAAATCAATCTATGATATCATGACTTATGCAAACAATCAAACAGTAATTTTAATTGTTCATATTTTCCTTTACTTTTATGTAATCAAATGTAAGTTTCCTTATATTTTTCTTACAACTTTATTTTTTATTATTATTATTATTTACGTGACGCTGCATGACAGTTATTAAAATATAGTAATAATGTTTTAATAACTTATATTTTGAAGGAAACATTCAACTGTACACACATTATACATTTTAGTGATAAATGTTTTGTTTGATTAACATTAAACTTTCGACCTTTGAGTAAATTTCGTTAATTTACAATTTTTTATGAAATCATTCTTTTAATTACTATATCATTTGAAAACCAATTAGTTTGATATTTCAAAACTCATATATGAGAATCTTTGCAGACTTCTTCTTTTTGCATTTTTTTTTTAATTTCGAAAATATATTGTTCACATTTGAATTTTTTTTATGTGAAATTTTTTAATTTAAATGTGAAAAAAAACTGAATATTTTTAAAATTTTATATTTGTGAAACAACACAAATGGCTAATTTTCAGCTAAATTCAGTAATGTGAATAGTTTCCTTTTAACGGTATACCACTTAAAAGAAAGTAATGTTAGAAATATCTTGTGCAGATTTTTTAATGAAATATAGCTTTTTTAATTGCTGCTTTATATATTTTTCATGTACCTAACATATCTTCATATTTTATTTGTAAATTAATGAAATTGGATGTTTAAAAAAATCGATATTGGTTAAATAGACATAAAGAGTGTTAATTTTTTGAACGAGGGTTAGCGAGGAAATGTTTTAACTCGACCTATCGGCATTTAGTCTATTTGTTTGTAAAATTGTTTGATACGCAGACACGACCAAACGCGTTGTTATATTTCCTTTAAATGTGGTAGGAATGTTCCTTTAAGTCGTTAACATCGACTTGCATGTTTTTTATTTTATTAATTTACTTTTTGGTCGCGAGGTCTATCGTTTCCAAAACTACTAACATACATTCCATAGAATAACAGTGTGTAAAAATAATTGAAATGATCTTGGTTATTGATACTTAGAAAGAAAGAACTGGTTGTTGTGAAAAATATAATTATTTCATACATTTTGAAACAAAGAATATATTTTACTGAGCGTTAGCGAGGCAGGTCCCTGTTTTAACTCTGTTTTTCAGCACTTCGTCTGTTAATTTGTTTGTTACGCATTTACGACCAAACGCGTTGTTCGATATTCTTTAAATTTGGTCTGAATGTTACTTGAAGTCATTAAAATCGCCGCATATGTTTTCTTTTATTTCTTGTTTCCGAGGTCTATTGTTCCCAGAACTACTGCTAAGAGTTTTGCTTAAGGGCTGTTTGCGGTCCCTAGATGTCTTGACTACATAATATTGCAGAAAGTGTTCATGTTTATTATTTTTTGTTAAATATTTAATTTATTTATAATAACAGTGATCCGTTTATTATGTCTAATATTTTTCATGTATAAAAAATCTTAAATGCAACATTACAACATCTTTTACTACTCTCCATCAAAATTCTCGCAACAGGAAAATTTTAACGTTATTTACGAAAGAAAGGAACACTGTGTGCGATTTTTCTCTAATAACTCATCATTTTAACTTAAAGTCCTTCATATCAACTAGACTTCTCATAATCTGTTCTCGATCCATCTGTAATATCATGCTAAAACATATTTTAAAATAAATTAATTCTACTTTAATACGTATATTTCAAAGAAATGTTGTATAAATGTCAGTGAATTAATATGTTGTGATGAACCTTTGACCCATTATTATTTTTTTTATCGTTATTACTTCTGAAGTAATTTATAATTATTAATTTATTCATACAAATTATGAAAACATTATCTGAATTTTGTTAATTTGTATTATGGTTCTTAATAATTGCATTATATCGTTACATGATACAACAAATACTGTGCTTTTCTTTAGAAATTTTAGATTAAATAATAAAATTCAATTTTTTTAATAAATTAGTCATTTGTTTGTTATTATTTTATAACTTATGATAAGTTACAACCATTATGGAGTACATTTGAATATCTTTTAGTTTGAGGGAGGAGTATTTACGAAAAAATAATACACTTAACTTATTTCATTAACAGTCCATTAGTGATATAAACATTAATTAGTGATAAAATGTCACAGAGTTAATAATAAATGTTATCTAATATAATTTATTATTTAATGAAGAAGTATTTATAAATTAATCTAAATGTATTTCTAAACTAAATTAATTCATTTAAATAAATTAACCAAATTTGAAATAAATTTTACTTTTTACCCCCAGTTTGTTAGCAATATATCAAAACATTTATATGAAAACATTTATAAATAATGAAGGAGTCATAATAATGAAGTAAGTAAATAATGAAACCAACAAAAATTCATTCTCTAGTCATTTAAATACACTCGATGATTTGTAACCGGCCCCCTTTGTCAGAATACTGCCTTCCGAGTGGAAAAACTTCAGTCCTAGATTCTCAGTAATGCGCATGCGCGCTTTCCGGTAGGAGTCGAAGCGATTTGTAAGATTTTCTCGCTGCAGACGCTAGTAGTAGAGAGAGTAAACCTCTTCCCTTCATGCAGTACAGTCCGGAGTTAAGTCACGTGTTTGTCGTCACTATCTGTTTCGTCTCTTCTTGCCGTCAATCACTTTCCCCTGCTATTTCAATGGCCGCGTGGTAGGGGTTGAACGCGTTTGTGCAAGGCCTTGGTTTGTGTCGACCATTTCGCTTTGCAGTATCTGTATGAAATGGTATGGTGTCTTCTTGTTGTGCATCCGCTTATTCCGGAAGACAAGTGAAAGGTTTTGGTTTGGTTTGGTTAATTAACGTCGCACTAGAGCTGCACATTGGGCTATTGGCGACGGTTCGGGAACTATCTCGAAGCAAAGGCCCGGGAACGATGCCTCGTTTTTTTCAACCATGATCAGATGACGAGGACAACACATGAGTTGGCACCCAACGCCTTCATAGACGTCGGGACTTTGGACCCCGATCAAATTTATCGTGCACCAGTCCCGTATACACGCCGTTAATTTTTTGTGGATGTTCTGGACGACATTCTAGTATTTTGGTAGCGAAGTTGGCAACCTTCCAATCGCAATATCACTATACTTTTTACTATTCTTTAGTCTAGTCCATCGCAAGGTTTTGAACCGGGGACCCTTGGATTCCCAGCTGACTCCTATTATCAACTCGGCCACGGAGGCCTCGATAAGTGAAAGGAAAATTTTTAACGTTTCACTGATATGTATAATACGGGAGTTTCACGTGAAGTATCATGATGGAAACTTACTATTAGTTTTGATTTCTTCCCTACAGCAGACAACTTTGCTTTTGTTTGTTTAGTCGCTACGCTTGCAATCAGGACCACAGAATAGAAATAAGGGCTGGTTCACCCTCTTTGATCTATTGCAATGCCGACGACCGCGAATGAGAGGGGGGGGGGGAACCGGTTTGTGACGTATCTGTTGTGACATTACTTATGCGTTGCACCCAGGTTTGGTTTGGTTTGGTTAATTAACGTCGCACTAGAGCTGAACAGTGGGCTATTGGCGATGATTCGAGGTCTGTCTCGAAGGAAAGACCCGGGAACACATACACATTCATACATGCACCTCGTTATTTTAGAACCACGGTCAGATGACGAGGAAACACCTGAACTGGCACCCAACGCCTTCAATAGACGTCGGGACTTTGGACTCCGATCTGATTTATCGTGCACCAGTCCCGTATACACGCCGTTAATTTTTGCGAATGTTCAGGATGACTTTTCTAGTATTTTTGTAGCGAAGCTGGCAACCCTTCGATCACAAGATTACTACTTTTTTACTTTTCTTTGTCAAGTCCATCGCACGGGTTCGAACCACCAATCCTCGGGTTAGTAGCTGAACCCCTTAACCGCTCGGCCACGCGTTGCACCCAGAGAAGAGTGATAAGTATATGATTTACAATGCAAAATAGCATTTAAATGAAAAAATATGAAATATATATCGTTCATGTTTGGTTTTTTAGTTTTAAGTTTTTGTGAGCAGAATTATTTTTTTTTAAATAATTTCATTTTCAACATTTTAGCATTTTTTTTTAATAATTTAGTCTTGTTATTATTTTAATTTAGGCGCGCTTTTGAAGAAAAAATGTACAGTTGTTTTCGATTTTGACGGAAACATTGCTGTTATGTGCCATATATAAGGTTAACTTATATACCGTGTACCATCCCAAGAACTCTCTATCTCTTCCATCATCAGAACTACTATTTCTATATAGTGACACTAGGTGGAGCCACCAGCTTGAGGCTTCATGCTTTAAGAACTTCGCGGTTTCCTACCTAAGAGAAAACCGGCAGAGACCCGTAGGACACTGAAATGGAATGGCCGTTTATGTCGTTTAGGAAGGACCAGGCACCAGGTGTCCTTTCTGTTTTTCTTTTGTTTTATTTGTAAATAACATGTAACTTAAATGTAAATTTACTTAATCTCTAAAATTTTAACTTTAATAAACATTTTTTTAAAACTTAAATTTTGAGTCTCTCATTTCTGGGACAGAAGTTTTTGTTTTCGTATACATGTAGCATGGGTTGCAATCAACACAGGAGTTCCAGTCTTTATCGACAGGTGTGTGAAGGCGACGTTACAACCGTACTTGAGATATTGTGTAAAGAACACACTCCCGACTAATGTGCTGTTTTCATTACACTAAGTTAACTTACTTTAACACTGCATTTTCATTTTTAGATTTACATATTTTTTTTCAATGTAACGAGCAGAATTGTTTTTTTACTATTTAATTTCCAGTTTTTACTCTTTTTGTTTACTTGCATAGACGAATGGTACAGGCATGGGAGGGGGAAAGAAGTTATTTTTCTGTTTTTCAAAAATTTAAAACTCGTTCGAAAACCAACTCAAATAAGAAAAATTTATTGGATATTCACAGTAGCGGCGATTAGGAGGGCGGTTGCCCTTGCACTTTTTTAATATTGCACATTTTAAAAATAAAATATAACCCAAACCCCATCTCCTCCCACTACTACAGACGATGGACGCAAGCCCATTCCTTTCCTCTTAAATTTGGACCACGTGGGGGGACGGTGAGGAATCGTCTGAAACTGCAGTATACGATTCCGCCCCCATAACTCTCTGTGGGATCATTCTATGGGGATAAATAGCATACCATCATGCATCATGTAGAGGAAGGGGCCGCATCGACCAGGCCTATAACTAATCCATTACGCCCTCTCGGCTTTTACCCACGTAGGGAAAATATGACCTTCATAACTTCACGAGATTAATGGCGGATCAGGCTATGAGTTTCAATGACCTACCATTGTCTAGAGGATAGTGGGACATATAGAATAGGCAATTTGTTAACTCCCTTATTTGACCTTTGCACCGTCTGAAGGGGGATGTTGACTTTGACTGCAGTATGCACTCATAACTCACGAAGTATCATCCTTTGTGGGTAAAAGACCTACCACCGTGTAGAGGAATGTGAGCCGCGTCAACCAAGGTTAACCATTCATCTTCGGTTGGTTTGGTTAGTTTTATTAATTAACGTCGCACTATAGCTGCACAGTGGGCTATTGGCAACGGTTCGGGGCCTATCTCAAAGGAAAGACCCGGGAACGATTCCTCGTATTTGTGAACCATGGTCAGATGACGACCATTCATCTTCGATCTTGCAATGATTCGATAACAAGGGATTTCTCGAGAATTTGGAGATAGAATAGGAAAATGTGGCAATGAGTGTAGTGTTTAAAACTGTGATATAAATTGGACAAAGTGGCGGGCCGAAGGCCTCCCACATACTTACATTTTCATCGTATTAGCTAGTGTGTGTGTGTTGGGGGGGGGTGAGTTGCTAGTCGACGAAAGCTCTGAAACATGTAGCATTTCCCCTTGTCACTAAAATTTGGCGCCTTCCTTAATCCAGGGGGGGGGGGGGGGGATCCCCATCGGTCTGTAGTTTTAAAAAAAATTCAAAATATAATGCTTTTTTATTTGAAAAAACGAAAAATTTAGAAAAATATAAATGTATTTTTTTACATTTAAGTATCTACCTTTGTTCGCAGAAAATAATATATATATATATATATATATATATATATTTGGAATGTTGTCACTGAAAACATTTCCATATACCACTTGCCAGGATATAAGAAGAATTTCAAATTTTATGCCAAAGCAATCACAGCGCTTTTAATTCTCAAAATTGGCGAATATTTCTTTTAAGTATTGTTGATTTTAAATTTATGTATGACCCCTGAAATGATCATTGATGCACATTTTAATATAGAAAAAAAAATACAAAGAGGAAAATCAAGAAATTTTAGATATGCATATAAAACGTTTTCTGAATGCATCACTATCAAAATATAACATGGTTGCTATTTATAAATTTTATGAATATTAATATCCTAATTTAAATAAAATTAAAAAATATACATATAAGTAATGAAAGTTAGTGTATTTTATTTGGGTCGTTTAGAAGTAACACAGATGAGAATATAAGCTTAATAAAATTGTTATTTCGAGAGATATGATTAAAAGTTTTAGAAATTCATTTAACATTGCGAGTTTTACACTTTCGATATTCAGAATTAAAAAACTACGCATGAAATATTTTAAAAGCACCATCTTAAACTTGAAAGATTTAAGTGTAGAAGTTCCCCACTTAAATATGTTCTCCTTTCTAAATAAGATTGGATTTATCAATCACATTTAAATTTTTTCTCTTAAACTTTGTCTTTTTTTAAATGTTAATACAATGTTGCAGGTCAACAATTGTAAAAATGTATATAGTGTATATAGTTTTCTACAAAACATGTTATTCGTATTCGTCTAGATATCTTTTTTAAGTTTTTGCCAAAAGTGTCAACTTTTACTGTACTGAATATACATTTTTATCCTTTACAACGTTTTAACTTTTTAAAATTAACCACGCAATAAAGAACTAATGAGTCGTGTGTTTGGCGCAGCATGGCCAAAACTGGCCCTTGCGCCACTAAAACCTAACAAACCATCTAACCATCCTAGAGTTTGGCGCAGCTTGGCCATATTTGGCCCTTGTGCTTTTAAACCTCATGCAACCAACCATTCAACCAAAGCCGGGACACGACAGCAATCTAACCATGGCCGAAATAGAAGGTTTACTGATATTCTAACAGACAGTCCCATCAAAGATAGGAGCCCCAGTTGCTCAGTGGATAAAGGCGTTCAGCTACTAATCAGAAAATTGGTGGTTCGAATCCGTGCGATGGACTTGACAAAGAAAAGTAAAAAAGTAGCGATCTTGCGATAGGAGGGTTGCCAGCTTCGCTACAAAAATACTAGAAAGTCGTCCAGAACATCCAACAAATTATACTGGCGTGTATACGGGACTGGTGCACGATAAATCTGATCGGGGTTCAATGTCCTGACGCCTATTGAGGTTGCGTCGGTTGCCAGCTCAGGTGTTGTCCTCGTCATCTGACCATGGTTCAAAAATACGAGGCATCGTTCCCGGGTCTTTCCTTCGAGGTAGACATCGAACCGTCGCCAATAGCCCACTGTGCAGCTCTAGTGCGACGTTAATTGAACAAAAACCAAAACCCCCCAAAAAAACACATTAGAGATAGAATCGTTGCTGAAAAGACCAATAAGAAGAAAAAGCCATGTACAGCCGCGAAAAAAAAAAGAACCACCGATGATTATTTCGTTAGTTTTTATAGTAGAGCTAAACTTAATATACCATTTTGTAGGGAATAAAGTCTACTGTACATCAATATACAAAAGATTTGCATATGGGACTATCTTCATACTCGAATCCGCACCAACTTTAAAATTTTCAATAGCAACAGCTACTTTTGATAACGCAGAAATGTTCCCCGCCCTCAAAATAACCTAAATATAAATTTTCGTTAATTTCCTACATTTATATGCAGAGATATTAGACGATATGTATCTGTCTTATTTGAAGAGCTACTTCCGCATTGGACAAAGTATTAGTGCAGGCCTGTAGCTAGCTAGGGGCCAGGGGGGGCGCTGCCCGTCCTAGGATTTTATTTGCCCGTTCTAGAATTTTATTTGCCCCCCCTCCCCCCCCCACCCCGGACAATTAATGTAATTTTCTAGAATCTCAAACTGAAACACCCAATTATCTTTCAGGACAAAAAGAAAGAAAAAATTAAATTCAATATTTGGCATCAAAACAAAACCTCATCTTCTATGCATAGAAGCCACTCAAACGCGCCCCCCCCCCACCTTCCCCCCTCAGCGTCAGTAACCATCTCTGGCAATTGAACCTGACCAGGGACCAGACAAATCATTAGCCCCATGGCTTATTTGTCGCCAATTTACCGGTCTTTTCGAAAACTAGTGGGGAGTAGTCCATCTCGTATGACATGTGTTGCCGTCCCCTTCCCCCCTGTAGGGAGGATAGAATTCTTGCAGACAAAACTTTTTTCGGGAAACAGTAGAATAAAGACTTTCGATAACAGATAACAGGACCATGACCAGATAGTGTAACTCAGACCCGCAAGCAATACTTGTCAAGAATAACTCGAACCCATTCATTAGGACATCGATTTTTAACAGGGAAACAGGAAACTCTAAATTGAGTATTCATGGTTAAAGTCCCAAGTTCATCCGACCCCTGTTGAGTTTGTCCATTATCAACCCCTGTTGTCAAGCTGTTTTCTCACCAGTGTAATTTAGCCTATACTGCCCAGGGTCGTACGTATTTCCAAAAAATTGTTGGGGCTTTTGATGCTTTTTTTCACCGGATTGGCTGTTGTATCTGCAAAAGCCCCGCAGAGCACTGCCCAGAGTTGCTATACGGCGTTTGTTGCAATAGGTTGGTTAAGAGCATGGAAGTTGCTTGAACATCATTCAAGTTATGGATATGGTAAGGTTATGGCTTGTTTTTTTTAAATAAATACAAATATCGGACAAGAAAGCGGATGTGTTCAGTGAAACTAGCAACGATCCCAGCACAAGTGATGTAAATGTTACTATATTTTTCATCTTAACGAAGTTATAATATGGGCGGGTTGGTTAACAAGTGGATACCAAACATGATGCCCATGGAAATGTAAGGGCTCTTCGAGCTGACACATTGTTAAATCCCAAATCAAATTAGCAAAGTAAGTGTTACTTTATTAAATATGCTAGTTAATTTATAAAAATTACATTTTCAGAAAATTAAGCAAAAAAACGTTAGGGGCTATATAGCATCTAATGATACATGTCATTCGTTAATTTATCCCTTTTACAAAATGAAATTAATTATTCTTTTGCAATATTTATAAATTGAAATCAAAATGCCATTTTTAGGATAGACAACATGGTTGATTTACAAACGTTTTCAAATTCAAATTTTTAAAAAAATATAATTAATAAAATTAAATTGTAAATTTACTAAAATAATTGCTTAACCTTACAATACAATTGCGCATTTAATTTTAATGTGCAACGGAATTTAAGTTGTTGTTAATTGTAAAGAGTTAAATGTAGGAAGAATTTTCTAAACCAATTACGATTTACCTAATTATTCAATGCTGCTACATCCAAAGTCTGAATGTCGGTAGTAAAAATATTGTATTATACATAAAAATATAAATTATTACGAGTTATGTTTTTCGTATTTTAGTGTAATTCGTGAAAACTTAATATTTTGTTATTTTATGTGAAGGCAGTTTCTTATTTGTTATTTTTGGTAAAGATATATCAGAAACAAAAAAATAATAGAAAAATTGCATTTGACATTTACAGATATTTTTATTTAACGTTATGATAAGTCCATTTTCAAGAGATATAACATTAATAAAATTAACATGTTAAGTGTATCTTAACGTTTTTAAACTACGTTTTATTCTTATAAATTACCCAGAGCAGATTTTTATAAATTTTTATCAAAGAATATTCCAATTATAGAATATTAAATATTTTATAATTCTTTATTATTAGTTCAAAGATTATTTTTTGAAATCTGTACCATACTTTATTTTATTTTTTCGTTGTTGACGTTAATTTTTGCCAGCTTAAAAAAAGAGCACATTTTTTTGCGTGCTTTAGAAATATTGTTCAGTGTAATTTTCCAAAAACATACTGCTAAAAAATTTTCTCCCATTTAATATCAAAAGCAAATGAGATTTTTACAAGTATTTCTAACAATAGTACTATATATTTTAATGGTACAAGGTTTGAAAAAGTATGTATAATTAAACTTCAAAATTTTTATGTAATTGAGTAGAAAGTTACCCCCCCCCCCTCTTGCCCTACCTGAAATAGTGTTTGCCCCCCCTGAATATATTTTCTGGCTACAGGCCTGTATTAGTGTAAAGCAAAAAAGTAAAGCAAAGTATTAGACTTCGAAATGAAGTACGCGGGTAGAAAATGTTTTGGCGTTAGACGTGGTTCTTCTTTTCCAGTGGTCATTCATTCCCCCACTCCCGTATACCCCTCACCTTTATATAAGAATTAAGAATTTTATGCCAACGCGATCACAGAGCTTTTAATTCTCAAAATTAGTAGATTTCTGTTAAGTTCTGCAGATTTTAAATTTGTGTATGACCCTATAAATGATCATTTGATGCACATTTTGATATAGCCAAAAAACTACAAACAGGAAAATCATGAAATTTTAGATATGCATATAAAACGTTTTTCTGAATCCATCATTATCAAAATATAGCATGGTTGCTATTAATAAATTTTATGAATATTAATATCCTAATTTAAATAAAATTAAAAAATATACATATAAGTAATGAAAGTTAGTGTATTATATTTAGGTAGTTTAGAAGTAACACAGATAAAAATATCAGCTTAATAAAATTATTATTTCGAAATATATGATTAAAAGTTTAAGAAATTCATTTAACATTACGAGTTCTAAACTTTCGATATTCATAATTAAAAAACTACTTAACCAAATGACTTGCAAATTGATATTCAACGATAAATTTGGTCGTAGATTCTAAATATTGAATCAAAATTGGGTGTTGCTGTTGGAAATTTTAAAGTTGGTGCGGATTTTAATATGAAGATAGTCCCCTATGCAAAGTTTTTGTATATCAATGTGTAGTAGACTTTATTCCCTACAAAATGGTATATTAAGTTTAGCTCTACTATAAAAACTAACGAAATAATCATTGGTGGTTCGTTTTTTTCCCCCGGCTGTACACTCAAGAAGGGCGACATGGCTAAGGTTGACAAGTCGAAGAAGAGAAAAAACTTCCCAGAAGGGGTGGATTTGAATTTTCTTCAGCGGATTCTGATGACGCCGTGTCAGACATTAACTTTGCCAAAAATGACGACAGATTGGCCTTCCTTAATGATATTTCAGAGGCTGAAGAACCTCTCCATGGCGAAGAGCTTTCACCCTCAGCTTCCTGCTAAGACGATGGTGAGGGTTTTTACATTCGGCAATTCCCACGAACACAGAAGAACCTCAAAAAGATGTCAACAGGTCACATGGAACAAGCAACAACGAATCTCCCCCAATCTCAAGGGCCTCTTGATCAACTCGGATCTGGTTTTAAAATCAATATAGGATTTTACATCTTGTGTCTTGGTTGCTTCCCGGCCTTTAGAATTGGAATCACGATGCTTGTTTGAAAAAGAGATGGAAACTTTTGTTCTTCCCAGATGCAATTAAACAAAATAAGGTATTTGAAAGGGAATCTGTAGTAAGATGGCGTAGCATATGATACGTTATTCCATCAGGTCCAGGACTAGTGCTATTGGAGTTAGAAAGCGTCTTTTTCAGCTCCATCAGCGAGATTGGCACCTTGAGTACCATGTAAATGACTTTCTTTTGGTAAAATACCACGCCCGCCAGAACCTTGGAAAGATTGTCGAAACTGGTGGCAACGAGATTTGCGTGTCTACCATGGTCAAAAACTGGAAAAACTGGAGATGGCCAGACGAGGATGATTCGATTTGGTATGACCAAAGTAAAATTGTGCGAAAATTGAACGCACCTGTTCATATAAACGAGAGCCTAACTCCTACATTTGTGATTGATTTAAAGCATTAAACTAATTCTATTTGAATAACTATAGGTAGATATAACAATAAGCATACTTTATTTACTTGCATACTTTATTTACTTGAATAATTCATTGCTTGTTCATACATTTGTTTATACATTTAAGCAGAATTTTTTTTTAAGTATTATTTTTTCACAAAAAATCAATTTTTCGAAGAATTTATTCTTTGAAAGGGAAAAATCCCAAGTTTTGATAAAATAAAATGTTTTTCTTCGAAAATTGCTGTGTTCTGCCTATACGTATCCCTATTCATATCACGTTATGCCAACTCGCTACTAGGCATATGTCAACTAACCCAGCATTCGTGGCTAGTTGGCATACTTGAAAGATTTTAGGAAAAGTGTTTTTGGGGTCATCTAAACACGGATTAACTTAATGGGTCGTACATGATTTTGTAGCCAAAAAGTTAAGCTATCTGCCGCATTCACCAGAATATCTCCAAGTATTGCACAAAAAAATAGAAAAATCCAAATCTATGCCAACTAGCCCCGATCTCCCCTTTAAATAAAAAGGAAACATTTGAACATTTATTGAAAACTTGAACTATAACAAGAAAGTTTTTTACTTTAGAAGTGTTGGGGAAATATAAATGTTTAGAAATTGTTTTCAGAAAGTTGAAAAAGATGCGTTAAACTAGTCATAAGCTAGCCATTCTTGATTGCTCAAGAGTCTGTGATAATTTTGCTTTTTTATATTACATGCTTTTTTTTTGTAAGTTAATACATGACACTGAGCAGATTTTATGGAAATTTATTTTATAAGTTATTTAAACTAAAAAAAATTACTCATTAAAGTTTAACAATCAGAATTTTATTTATTATATTTTTAATATATATTTTTAAAAGGTATATAGATTAATGAAAATATGCAAGCAACTCAACAGTATATACAGTCTTTATTTATACAACAAATGCATATTTATAATTATGGATATTCAACAAAAACAAATAATTAAACAAGTTTAAAACTTTAAGACATTAAAGTAAGTATCTTATTGATCGGCATTTGAATCACAAGCTGGATTAGACGTTCCTTCATCTTTCATATATTTGCTCTGCGTATTTCTTAAAATTAAATACATAATGAAAACTACAATAGCAGACAGAACAGTGGACACTGGAACGATATAAAGGAGAACTTCAGGGATTTCATCTATATAATGACTGATAGTGTAAGGAACCACCATTTCTCCAAAAGCTGCGCCTACGGTAAAAGTAGCAGCCATTTTGTTTGTTACTGTAATATATCGCTCTACCCATCCAACTGCTGCTGGAAAGAAAGACGCTATTCCAATTCCTAATAGAATTGTTGCTAACCACAATGCCCACTCTTCAGAGGCCCCAAGGAATAACAAAATTAGCGAACCTATTGATGTTATGATAATATCGGCAAATATTAGGGTTAAACTGCTTAATTTGATTGCAAGAAAAACGGATATGAATCTAGAGACGGTAAATGCTGCCCAAAATGCTGAAGTCATATATGAACCAACTGTCTCCGAAAGTCTCAGAGAACTTTTCACTGCATAGGATGCCAGCATCTGTGCGTACCCAATTTCTGTACCAGTTTCCACAAACATTAAAATTAAAGTCAAAAATACTATAACAAAAGTAAAAGATAAACTTCGATTTCTGATTTGCCCTTCTTCAGTATGTTGCTCATTGGTATCAATTGGAGCCACAATGCAGACTACCAGAAAAATAATAGTAACGAAGAGGGCAATTCCTCCGATGATAGTGTAGGCATACGTGACAGTTGGAATATCAGGAAATACATTAAAAGTACTATTTGAAAAACTTGTTTTAAATATATGTGGAAGTGTCGTATTCATAAAGGTTAAGTTGTTGGTACTGGACATGTAGCTGTTACTTGAGCCTAATGGCTCTAGAGGGTAACTACCAAGGAATGGGGCAGCTATCAGCGGTGCTATGAGACCTCCTACGCCAAATGCGAAATGAAGTGCTTGGTAATAAGGTCCGCTGTCTTTACCCCATAAGTTAAGGCAACAAACATTTCCGCCTATGAAAGAAAAAAATGCAATGATTTATGTCTCCATTTTCAAAACAAAAAGTAAATAAACTCAAAAACCCTTTTACCGAGAGAGAATTTGTAATACATAAATGGATTTATTTTTAAGAGTTGCTATATTTATAAAAGATTAAACAAACACAGTTAGAAATATTTTTTCAAGAAGAAGTAAGAATTCTTAAACAATAAAGGCGGGTTTACACTATGTAGCAAAACAGCTATATAGCTCTGCTATAAGTTTTCTAAATAGTTACTTAAAAGCAGCTATATAGTCCAAATCTGGAGATATTTAGCTGGAAATAAACAGTACATCGGTTATCGGTAAGAAAAAACCGAGTTTACACTCTGTTTAGACACACGGACACTATGACTTATTCAAATGTTTGACGAATAACAAATATCTGTTTTAAGTATTCATGCTAGAATACAGGTAGGCAACCCGAAATTGAAAATGAGAAACTTGCTAAATTGCCCTATTAGTCCGATTATACACTCACTTCCAAAAGTTAAGCACACAGAGAAAAATGTTAATTTACGGAAGCCAATCAGAATAGGAGAGGCTGCAATTCGCTGCACAGTTAGATGGAAGAATGTAAATATGCTATGTAAATGCCAATCGCGGTTTCGTGTCGAGAAATATGCAAAAGAGGTAGTCGTATAAGAAGCCAGCATTGTGAAGAGTTACAGGAGTTGCATGTAAGTGCTGATAAAAAATGTTTAAAACTTTCGTACGATTTGTTTTCAAGACAGACGTGTATCTATGAATTTCAGAAAACGAATGAAAGATTCTGAGGGCTGGCGTGCTGTGGAACGTATTGAAGCAGGACACTCCATCACAGATGTTGCTATTTTCTTCGGCGTTCATCATTCGGTAATTTCATGACTATGGAAAGAATTCCTAACCAGCCAAACAGTTGTCCGAAGACCTGTGATTGGTAGTCCAAGGGTTACGAACCCCACGGGAGATCGATATATTGCTGTTGTAGCCAAGCGGAATCGAAGAGTGCCCTCCACACGTGTGGTATCGATGGTTGCAGAGTCCATTGGCAAGACGATATGGGCCACTACTGAGCGCCGAAGGCTACACATGAATAGACTGTACGCCCAGGTACCCCGAGTTTGTGTTTCTCTATCCGTCCAATCCAGAGGGGCACGATTAAAGAGGTGTCAGCAACATGTCAATTGGACTGCGTCTGATTGGGACAACTTTATATTCAAGGATGAGATGCCCTGCAATCAGATGACAAGCATGTAAGGGCCTGGAGAAATAAAGGCACGGGCAATCGGCCCCAGAACATCACCGAACATCGCGCATTCCG